>CBVK0105435137.1:0-14749 GCA_900067695.1 Picea abies | reverse complement strand
CCATGTCCCCCTTTTTCCCCTTTTCACTTTATAAAGTCATTTCCTAGGCAAAAGTTGAGTTCCCTAGGTAACTTTTCTGACTTAGCCTACGAGAACCAATTTAGGCTAGTGGAACCATTCCTTATGCTTCCTAGGCCAACGACGACATTACATATATGATGTTACAGAAGGAAATAGGCCTATAGTCCCCAAAAGATGCACCATGTTGGGATTTGGGGATTAGGGCTATAAAAGTAGAATTGAAAGAACCTATCACCCAGTTAGGATTTTGATACTCTTTTACGACTTTGAGTAAATCCTCCTTGATAAGGTCGTAGAATCCTACAAAAAAATCGACTGTGAACCCATCTGGGCCTGGATGACTCTTCCCTTTCTGCACGGAAGAGAGAGTGGCGAGCACCTTGGCCTCAACTACTTCCTCCCCTAAAGAGAGATTAATTTCCTCGGTGATTGTTCAATGGAACTCAAAGATCACCTGGAGAATCTCTTTAATGGGACAACCTCGAGGAGATTGGAAAAGAGCTTGAAAGTGGAGGACTTGTTATCCCCATTTTGTGGGATAACTAAGGAGATGATGTCTCGAGGCCCTCGGGTTGTAGATATGGAGTGCCGAGAGACCACATGACCAACAGTGTCCACTTGCACATATGGAAGCTCGCTCTACCACCGCAATTTGATCCATTGTCAATGTACCCACCACACCAACTAACTTCTGGAAGGAAGATGGGTCTTGGTCCATGTAGTACAAGTTAGGTATTGTGGTAGGTAATCACCCTAATATTCAAGGCATTTAAGCATGTTGTATTTGAGCTACTTTTGATTATAGAACGCTTGTTTGGACATTATGCTTTTGACATGGTTTCACCTCGATGAATGTCATAGATTTTCCTAATAAGTGGCCAACCTTTGGGGAAGGTTTGTGATTGGGGGTCACTTGAGGGGTTATCGTACCACTCTCAACCATACTTACCACTTTCTGCTCATTACACTCCCATCATATTGTCTTCTTTTAGGCCCTTTTACTTTAGTGACCCAATAAGGGCATGTACCTCATTTCATGGGAATAAGGGGATGAAGACCCAGAGGAATTGTTGTTGGATAAAAATATAAAATCCTAAATATAGACCTTCCAAATGCTTCGCCTAGGGATCCCTGAGAAAGCAATGAAACGCTTCTCTGTAAGAAAAGGAGGACCTGCAAAAATAAATGATAATGAATGCTTAAGAGGTCAGTTGGAGGATAGGAGGTCTCATCACGAGTCGACCTATCATGATCATGGGTATTTAGTGGTATGAAATTACCATCATCTAGTCACCAAGCTAGGGTAGTGGCTCTCAATTACACAACTGAAAGAAAGGGGGTCTCATCACGAGCCAACCTTCTCATTTCCGCGAGGTATTTGTGAGTGACACTGTCATTATCTAGACACCACGCCAAGACAGTGGCATTTGACTCATTCCTTAAAACATGAAAGAAACAAAGAATGGCAAGAAGATGGGCTTGGAAAACGTGCATTGCAAACAAAGGTGTCACACACCCTCTACAGAGGCACACATGAATGAGATAATACGATCCCTTTTATGTCATGAAACTCAATGACCTATGAATTATAATCCCCTTCCACCTCATCATCCACTACATAACCTTGAAAGGACATCCTTGGGAGCATCCTCTACTTGAGGGATTTGGTATACCCAATAGGACCTTTATGACACCCCTCCCATACTTAAACTTGGTCAATTGTATAGGGTCTTTGAGAATTTTTTTTATTTGATGAGGTAGTTTTGATGCACATGTTTAGGTGCCTTGCTTATTAGATGTAGTTTACACTTATCATGATATCTTTGACTTGAGATCTTTAGAGGGCGTACCCTTTTGTTTCGCAGGACCTTTATTGGTGGCCAGTTTTGGGAGGAAAAGCCTATCTTGACCTTCCATTGGGAAAGATCCCATAGGTAGGATGTTATAGGCCCGCACACCAGATCACAGATATATGTCTTTAGAGGATTACTTGACATCATGTAGGATATTATCTAGCCCCTAGCACCTAAACGATTTTCCTAGGAGAGAAAAAACACCATTTTTTAGAGATTACATCATACATGAGGGGGTTTGATGGTGATGGAGTGATTGCACATTGATATTTGGCATTTTTTCACCGGATGAGGCATGGAGAAGACTTAACACATGATGAGGAGGCTCAAACATCCTAAATTAATTCCACATCTTCTCCAATGACTTTCTCAATTGCCAAAATGTCCCCTAAAGGGGTGACATCACCTTATTCTAGGGTTTCTTTTATGTAAAAGTGAATTTTAAGATGAATTTTTTAATATTATTTTGATGCAAACGGTGAGGTAAGGGTTGTTTACCCCTTATCTTATGTCTAACCCTTTCTATGTGGACAAACTATGTGATAGACATTTTGTATAAATAGAGATAATCAGATCTCATTTTGAAAACATAACTCTTCCATTGTGAAGAGCTAAGGACTAAAATTTTCGCAACCTTGGATATTTTTTGTTCTCTTTTGATATGGTATGGTGCTTTATTTGGTTATGGAGATGATGACGATGATGCGCTAGCTCTTAGAGGTCTTTTTCTAGCTATTGTGATGGTTTATCTCGGCATGTTACGATTTATCTTGTTGCTATTTGGATTGGTAAGGTATTTTACTTGTTGATATCATTTGTAATTCAAGCTCAATGTTTATTTTTCTAAGGATAAGTAGGAAGTATAAGGGAATAAACCCCTACTTTAGCTCCACCATAATTTTAATCATAGAATTATTCTTTGCAAGGGTTTGTTAAGGAAGTATAAGGATATACACCCCTTAGTTTTAAACCCTAGCTAGGTTACTTTCCTTGGGAAATAAGAGGATTTATACCCCCGAGGTTGTAGTAGCTCTATATATTTACTTTTTACCCCATTAACCCATTAATCAAAGGCACTATTCATTGCATTGAAGAAATAAATCGTTGCATTTGTAAACATGAAAAGTTGATGTTTTGAAGCTCTCTCACTTGGATATTGTTCCTTGAGGCACACCCTAGGGAGTAAAAGGGATTACACCCCTAGGGTATTTGTTGATCTAACTCTTTATTTAAGATTCCATTCATCCAATTTTCTAAAGGCACTAATCTGATTTTTGCATTGGAGAAATAAAATAGCGCATTGGGAAACGTGATTTTTTGCCATTCCAATTTTCTGCAATTTGGGTTTTGTTCCTTGTGCCTAGTGCACCTCTTAGCCACTAGGGAATCCTCTCTAAAGGTGTATTTCTTGCTGCTGTTATAAAACTTCATCTACATACATTAGGGCTGTAGAAACCCTGACACATTTTCATTTATAACTTGCTTTTCAACAATCATAATTTGCTAAAAGTTTGCCAAAATAATCTACTAGGCCTAACACAACTTTTGGGTGGACTCTTTATGATTTTTGGTGGTTGGATTTGCTGTTGTAAAAAATTGTTTGCTACAGCCATAAGACTGCAAAATATATCTGAAAACACCTTTTATTACTGCCTTGTTTCATTTGCTAAAGTCTTGTGCTTTCATGCTTGAGTATTACTAGTGTTTATCTAGCTTATCTCTTACATCATTTGTTGGACTTTTAGCAATTGTTTAGCAGCAATAACACTTAGTTTCTTGCTGATATATATCTTTGTTTACTGCTGCAATTAGGGACAACAAGCTTAACTTGCTTTTCTACCTAACATTATACATATATATTTGGCTTGTTCTTGTGTCTCGGGCAGGTACAATCACTCTTTGGAGGTGCTCTTATCTCTTGGAAACTTTTGGCTACCACTTAGACTCTTCCCCAAGCCTTTCTACAACTTTTATCTTGACCTTTAGGGGACTTTAATTTATCTCTTCACTTTCCATCTCATTATCCCCAGGGTCACCGAGATCCCCTCCTTGAGGTGATTCTATCATCTCTAAAGTGACGGAAATACCTGCCTAAGGTGACCGTGGGTGGATGTTCTCAAAGTTGTCACCATTTGGTGGTTGGGTCGGGATTTTCCCAACCTACAACTTGTGCGATAACAACACTCCTTCTACAACCTTCTCTTTAAAAGTGTTTACCATCATTCCATTGGCAACCTTGATTTCCCAAATGGTATTAACATTTTTTCGGTAATTTGCATACTGGTGAAAACATTTGTAATTATTGTCCCCAACTTTTAGCCATACCGCCTCGCTCTTAAGTCTCCGAGTCTATTCTTCTTTGTCCAACATCTCTTGTCTGGCAGATTCAAAGGATTTTAGCAACAAAAGTTGAGAGCCAGAAATGGTGCCTTCATCTATCTCCTTAAATAAGGCAACGATTTTCTCTTCAATCTTCCTCAACTCGACTTTGAATTTTATTTGATAGGCCTTTCGCTAATGCTTGATAACGGCCTTGACTCTAGCCAAATTCTTAGCAAATTGGCTCATATAAGAGAGGCCCTCTGTAGGAATGAGATGAACCCACAAACTTACGACCATAGTATGAAAATATTCCTTAGTTAGCCAAACTGGGTTAAACTTAAGAGGGGTAGGAAGGGTTTCCCTCCTCGAGAAGAGAGAGAGAACAACAAGTCAGTGGTTTGACAACCCTCTAACCTCTACACACACATAACCGTTTTCCAACAAAGATTCTAAAATCAAGAATCTGTCCAACCTTTTGGACACTGCATCATCTCCTGAGCGAAGATTTTGCCAGGTTGGGACCATCTTGGCTGACTCAATGTCAGTGAGGTGAAACTTTCCAAAAAGAGAGGAGAAAAACCTGCTCTATGGGTCCTGCCGGAGGTTAGAGCCCCGTAATTCCTAGAGAGTTAAGGTAAAGTTCAATTCACCGCCTACCACAGTGTTAGGCTTGGTCAATATCCATGAAACTTCCAGGCCTTCCTAAAATGATGTTTTGTCGTGGTAAGGCCCATACATGTTTACAATATTGAAATGGACTCCTGAGTCCTTTACTTCCAAATTTACTGAGTATGAAAAGAGGATGTGGCAATGGCTTGACACAAAGAGCTCCAACCCAAGATTGAACCTCCAAACATTCCCATTGCATCTACAATATAGAAGGACCATCCTTTCAACTTGCTTTCTAATAAAGCTCTGGCTTTGGAGCCATCACACATAGTCTCTTGAATCAGTAAAACATCCAGGTTAAGACTCTCGATGAGCCGGAGGAGGGCTAATTTTTTGGGAGCACCCCGTACCCCCCTTGCATTGAAGGAGATGATATTCATTTTGAGGAGCTAAAGAGGGAATTCCCTACCTAAGGGCCATTTTGAGGAGCTAAAGAGGGAATTCCCTACCTAAGGGCCCTAGGTATGGTTGCATGTTTTGTTTTATGGATGTCTACGATGGCAAGGTGCTGAGCTTTTAGGAGATGAGATTTTCTTCCAACCGGGTTGATCTGAATGGGGTCGAGGGCCAATCCTCCTTGGGAGGGGATGACCTCCTTTGAGCTGAGGCATGGCCTCAACTGGTAATCTCTTTAGGGAAGGGGAGCCAAATCAACGACATGGGGAGAGGGGGCTAGAGTCGTCACCAAAGTTGAGGGGAGATGAGGGGATTCACCTGAAACTGGGACAACTCGAGGGGACTAAGAGGGAGGATTGGGGGAAGTGGAACCAAGAGACAGGTCAGGGGAAGCAACATGAGCAATGAGATTGGGGGAAGCGGGGCTACAATCCAGGTTGAGAGAAGCAACGAGAACAACGGGGTTGGGATGGGACTCCTCTGGAGCTTCAACTTCTGTAGAAAAAAACAAGGGAAGGGAATTGACAAGAGACTTACTCGTGTTTTCTTCCGGCATGTTTGCAACAACTTGAGGACTTTCCATTTGCTCATCCATTCCCTCCTTCGTCACAAAAGCTTCAGTAGCTTGGCTCTTTTGGCTCAGGGCTAGACAAAATTCTATTTTGACCTAAGTAACCTTCTTAACCCAAATATTGGTAGGCCGCTTTGGAAACCACTGAACCTTGGTACACCGCGCTTGCAAATGTTCCACTTCGAGACAGGAAAGCAACAAAATGGGAATTTCCAATAATCCACTTTTTGATGCCAAATGTTTTTACCATACACCAAGCCAACATTATTAACTAGGTCGTCATGCACATCAATCTCTACCTGGATCTAGGCCCAATCCCTGTTAGATTTTTGCTCCTAGCCTGGTTCCAGGTTGATGAATTTACCAATTTTACTACCAATTGCCACCTCGCTTCTTTGGACCAAAAGGCTAGTGGTAAGCCTAGGAGAATGACCCAAACCTTCGTGACAACGACAAGTTCCCTGTTTGGGTCAAAATCCACAGTCCATCTTTGGATGACTAATTCATAAGACCCCCAACTCCAACTTCTCTCCATAATCCTCTCACAGTTTGAGCTCAAGTTGAATACAAAGCATAACCAACCTATAAGTAAGAAGTAAAAAACAGACGCATATCCGATTAAGGGTTTCCAATGTTGATTGACCCATTTGACCAATGAGCCTTCCTTGGGCAATTTTCCACAAAACTTGCCAACCAACGTAGCATCATTATACCTGCTCCCTCCACGACTGAAAGGTCTTTGCCGACCACCATCTAGATGCTATTTGTCCGCATTTGGACACACTTTTTATGAAATTTACGAATAGACCTTGTGCGAAGGATACTAGCCTGGCAATTTCCTTTTGCGTATGTAGAAACTGATGATAGAGAAGGAGATGAGGAAAAATCGAAATGAAATGAAATGAAATGAAAGTAATTTTAACGTCCACGAGGCTAAAAATAACCTATGGGACAGATTGCTTTTCCAATTTTCCCTGCTGTCTTTGAGGGCCTCACATTCTAAAATGAAATGTTTTAAACAAAAGGAGGGGCGGGGACGAAGTTTTTTCCAATTGGTGTCCAATTGGCATTAATTCTTACCACCCTTCCCGACGTATCCAGTACCATGACCTCAACTGTGCCATTAAAACTGCATCTAAAATTCACTTGTGAAGGATCCTTTGGGGAATACATAGCCTGACATTCAACCCGAGTCTTGAATTTCGTACATTTAATCAAGCTCTCCTTGAAATCGACAAGGTCCACCCCCCCATTCCAACGACGTGTGTCGGCCACCTAAACCCGCGCTTAGGCCAAAAAATGAGGGTTTTGGAGATTTCAGCTTGGATCCATGGCTACATGGGGCCCGCGTGGCCAAAGTACGATGAGACATACCTATAGACAAAGGGATTCGATCGAGCCTTGGTCTTGTGGCCCTTAGAGAGTAATTCCTCGGATTAGATTCCTCAAGAAATGGGTTGCGACCCCACGCATGAGACACCACCTCATAAACCACTCACGACCACCTCAAACCTTTTCATCCTCACTATCCTTCACACAAATGAGATGTTATTGTGATCATTCAATCATTAGAAGTTCAAATCCAAAGGGATAGGGTATGTATACCTTCGTAGATTTTACCAGTCAAATCGCTGGGTGGAGTAGGGTATGTATACCTTCGTAGATTTTACCAGTCAAATCGCTGGGTGGAGGAGGTCCCTTGTCCCACAAACAAGGAGATCTCATACACCAATTTGGTGTGGCTTAGCCATGACCTTAAAAACATATTATTATTATTATTATTCATCTCAATGTAAATGATTTTTAAACATATTACGATATACCCGTTTTATAATTTTATAATTGTAACTTATATTTCTTTGTTTTTTAAAGATTTATTATTTAAATCAATATACCTAATGCCATACATACTTTATATCATACTTTATATTTTATATATTTTTATTCAATTTATACATACTTTATATTTTATATGTTTTTATTCAATTTACTTACTTGGAAAAGTATTTATATATTTCCTTTTTTAATTAACATTATCTCAGAAATATTATCTCCACATGAAGGTAGTGCTTATACCCATATTGGAGTATCTTTTGGGATCTTCTAATGGGATGAGCTTGAAGCGAAGCCACGAACTAGGGCAGCTCTAAGAATATATTGATTCTTTTATTGAGCTTTTGTTCGCGAGTGTGTCCCCCACCAACTTTTCGAAGACGGCCAGATAGTGCCACGGATCCCAAAAGCCGTAGTTTAAAAGCAAGATTATTTTGCGATAAATGAAGGCAAGGAAGTTCAAAATCAGCGTCTCCTCCGGACGTTTGACATGTTTGGCGGGTTTCAACTTTTAGATGGATTCATCATTTTATAAATCGTTTAACGTCCTAATATAGTTTGCCGTGTATGGCACACATTTATATAGAGTGAGTGGACGAGAGGCATTTTTTATCCGTCAGCACGACCAGTTTGAGGATCACAGAAATGGCGGGTCTAGTGGCATACCCATGTAACCCCTCTCTATTCAGACCGTCGCCTGTGAAATCTGATTTCCGAAGAAGCCGTTGGTGCTCTCCTATTTCAGCTGAACTGAAGGAATCCCCCTCTTCAATTGCCACCGAAGACAGCCAAGCGGGCGGTTCCATGGGCGGACTTTCCTTTTCTGTCCCCCCGGGATTTAAGCCTCCGGAGCCCCGCCGGTTTTACGTGAGGGGCGATAAATGGGGAGCCATACTGTCTGCTTCCTTGGCATTGCCCTTCAGACTCGGGTGTGGAGCATTTGCCCAGGGGTAAACATGCTACTCTCATCTTCTACTTCATTATCTTCTCATACGAATTCCAATATGTATTTTCTGTCAAAACAAATGGAAATAAATTCTGACAATTTGGTTACCTTCTAAATCAGCAAAATGAATGAAAATCTGTCCAATTCAGTCAAAACTGACTCGGTTATTAAAATGATTAACAGATACACGTGAAGAACCAAATTTAGGATATGTTTGAACGGTCCCTTTGCACTTTTAGTCGCCCTTCAATCAGCACAATCACAAAAGATGTGTTTGAATATCAAGCACTTTTTTGTTATGAAATACATTTTATTTTGGCATGTTAGGCGATGTCTGGGCACACGGAGATATGTGAAATGATTCAGAAGGGACTCGTTTGCACCTTCATAGTCTTTTCTATTAGGAAATCACCTACTTAAAAGTTTATTTCTCTGTCAGATACACTTCAAACTTGTGCTTTCCTACTTAAAAGTTTATTTCTGTGTCAGATACACCTCAAACTTGTGCATTTTTTTTTGTTTTGAAAAAGACGTCTTAAAATATTTACAATGAGACAATAAAAAATTGGAAGGATATACACAATGATCATCATAACCTTTTCTGAAGAGCTACTAAGACATAAATAAAAGCAGAGCACTCAACGTGATCCAAAGATTGGGCTTTTTTGATCAGCAACACTCCTTTTGCCAACAACTGATGAGGAACCTCATCATTCCAAACCGAACTGAAGATAGACAAGGAGCTAGGCTCATGATCAGAAACAAATTTACACTTCAGTTTCCATAAAAGAAAAATCACCACTATCCTCAAACAATGCCAAAGCCCATAAAAAGCAGCATGAACAAGAGTGCGGCCATCACCAAACAACGCTGCCGGCCAGTAAACCTTGCTGTGAAGAGAACTTAGGAGTATGCCATGATCCTATGCTAGTGTCTTCTATTAGGAGATCACCCACTTTAAAGTTTATTTCTATGCATCAATACACCTATAACACCTCTGTGCCTTGGAATTACTTCTACAACATAAATACCTCTCTATAAGGAAAACTTACTATCTCGCATGTTTGAGAGATTTGGTTTGTAGTAACATAATAAGCTCCAATATGCCATGTCAATTGGCTCTAGCTTGGGTGGTTGAGAGGAGAAATGCTATCCTCCCTACTTGGGTTCAAATCCTGTTTGTGACACGTTTGCTCTTTGTGAGTCAATTGTTGATTGGAGCTCTTTGTGAACTATGAGGAATTTCTTACTCTCGCAGACATGTTGAAGGGTGGGATGAGAAGTTACATTAAAAAATGAACTCTAATATGACATGATCTTCATGCCAATGGGGGTAGCCACACGAGAGTGGTGTCTTCTACTAACATAATGGTTGATTGGTTGTGGAGTGAGTATGTTTGTTGCTTGGCCTTCCCCTCTCTTCCTCTGTTGACTGGTAAGTTTTCCTAAAATGCCCATTAAAATAAGTCGAAAATGTGTGCCTTGGAGTTGATTCTACGACATAAATACCTCTCTCTCTATGGGTGCACGACATTCTATAGCCTTGGGATTGAGGAGATCTCTGTGTTTATCACATGGATCTATTAAATTCTAAGAGGGATCAAAACCTTTTACGTGCAGACATTAATGGTTTAAAGTTTTTATGGGTGGAAAAATGCTTGGTTTGTACCTAGAGTAAACCTTTCTTCTTAGCTTAGTGCTTAATAGATCTGGGGTAAAGATGGATTAATGCTAGTTTAATTCAATGGAATCTACTTGTTTTGATTAATTTGCATAACAAGGAATGCATAATTTTGCATAAACTCATTTTAACATGGATCTATTAAGTGTCAAGAGAGATCAAAACCCTTGAAGTGCAAACCTCAATGTATTTAAAGTCTTGGCGGGTGCAAAAACTTGATTTGTGCAGGGATCCAAAAGCTTATATGCTTTTGATTGGTCAAAATATTCAACAAAAGACAATTTTGTGCTTGTGGCATCATCATATGCATCTAAACCAAATATTTTTAAACGGTTTACCTTTGATTTATTTAGGGATCATGCCTCCTCTGGTGTGACTTCTATCACTCCTATGGTGGGACATATATTCAACAGGTATATTGTTGTTTGCATTGCTTCCACCCAATGTATATATGGATCTGATTTTCCACGCAACATCTTCTTTTCCATGACTATGACTCTTCTACTTTTTTCCCATCATCTTTTTGCCTCCAAATCCCCTCTTTATTAAAAAAACCAGCAAACATTTCATGCTCCTCTCCACTATTTAACCTAAGAATGTTTATCATTCTACCACATTCTTCTTCAATCATTGTCTTAAACATTTTCAAAGCATCTAAGGCATTTGACTTTTCTTTGAGAAAGAAGAACCGTAATTTTTGTGAAAATTCATTAACAAGAAACATAAAGTTCTAGAAACGTGACAATGATGGTGTGATCAATGGACCATAAATCTTTACATGCACAGATTCCAACATTTTACTTGCTGTCCAAACTCTACTTGTGTCAACAACATCCTTGTCTTCTTCATTGCCAAACATGCTGCACATCTGCCTTCCTTCTTTTGAATAGTAGGTTGGTCAACGACCATCTCTTACCTACTCAAAAGAGAGATGTGGGAAACAGAAATGCCCATACCTTTGATGCCAATGTTAGCTAAAATCGATATGTCCTTTGTCCACCATTTCTTGTGAATCTGTCACATCCTTTGAGTTGTCCTCTACCACATCCACAACCCTGTACAACCCATGCTCTTCCACTCTTGAAGCCAAAATCTTTCTCTCCTTTTGTCTTTCACCAAGCATCTCTCTGTTGTCAGCACAATTTCTACATGTGGACTTTCTCTCCAATTTGGCTAATAGAAAGCAAATTTCTAGTAGACTAGGAATGTAAAGACCATTTTTGATCATAAACTTCTTACCGCTTGTTAGCTATAGTTCTACATCCCCATGCCCTTCAACCACATGGGTCATGCTTTTTGCTCTCATAAATGTTTCTGCCATGGACTTAGCTTCCACAAAGGAAACATACCAGTCCCTCCTATTCATTATACTCTATGAGATGCTCATGCCAAATTACCAACTATCCATCTCACATCCATAAAAATCTACATGCCTCCATTGGTCAAACTTAAAGGGGGGTGCTTCCTCCATTGGTCAAACATTGTCTGTTCTTCCTCTTGTTGACTTTCTAAGGGGGGTTCTGAGCTTTGAGAGATGGGTATTTCTTTTTGTTGAGAAGCTTTTGCTTCCATAATATCTTTGTCTTGAAGAGATTTCCGGAAGGCCCTCTCTTCTTCAAATTTTATATCTCTGCGTTCTATTGTCTTTCAGGAGGAGGGAATGTATACCCTCTATGCTTTCGATGTCTCACTATATCCTATTAGAATCCCTTTCTCTGCTGTGGGATCTAGCTTAGTCCTTTTCTCAGCAGGAATGTGACGGTAGACAATACAACCAAAAATGCGAAGATGACTAATGTCTGGTTTTTTCCCTGTAAATGCTTCTTCAGGAGTTATATTTCCAAGCACTCTATGAGGATTCCTATTCTGCAGATACAGAACAATGTTACAAGCTTCTGCCCAAAGAAACTTAGGAAGATCGTGATCATGTAGCATTGCTTTTGCTGCTCCAACAATTGCTTTGTTCTTCCTCTCTGAAACACCGTTTTGCTGAGGGGTATATGGGACTGTCAACTCCCTCTTAATCCCAGCTTCTGAGCAGAATTTCTTGAAAGCATAGGATGTGTATTCTCCTCCATTATCAGATCTGAGAATTTTTATTCTCTTCCCCATTTGGTTTTCAGCAAGAGCTTTGAATTCTTTAAATCTGTTGAGTACCTCTTCTGAGGTTTTTCCTGTCAAAAAGTAAATCCAAGTCTTTCTAGAAAAATCATCTATAAAGATGATGTAATATTTAAACTTTCCTCCTATAGATAGAGAAGACATAGGACCACAAATATCAGTGTGAACTAGGTCCAAGATACTTTTGGACCTATGATCACTCCTAGGAAAAGGTGCTCTTACATACTTACCTAGGGCACATCCTTTGCAGATCTCATGATGTTCTGTGGAGAAGGAAGGCATTCTAGTCACAATTTTGCCCACAATTTAAGATCTCCATGCCCAAGATGAGCCATACGCCTATGCCATATCTCACAGTCCCTACTGCCGCTGCTGCTAGCAAGAGCATAGTGAGAGTCAAATTGTAGCTTGTATAATTTGTCATTCCTTACTCCAATAACTTGCTCAAAGCCCTTTCCTGTGCCTTTTGGTTTAATGTAAGCCCTTAGGTCTTTGAAGGATACTTCATACCCTTTTTCTTCTAAAGCTAAGATTGAGACTAGGTTCTTCTTTAAACCAGGAACATAGAGAACATCTGAAAGATAGAGGGGTTTACCTGAATCCCTCTCAAACTTTACTGTTCCCATTCCCTTTGGATAGGCATAATCATCACCCAATAGAATTTTGAACCTGAGTTCTTTCTCGCTTAAACTGTTGAAGTAGTGTTTATGGCCTGTCATGTGGCTGGAAGCTCCACTGTCTATGTACCAAACATCTTTAGTTTGGGTACAAGAGAGACAAGCTTGATAGACATCCTCTGCCATTTTTATTTGTTGAGGGCTGTTAGATTTCTCTTGGCTTTGATACCATGTGAAACTTATACAAAAATCGAATACAAAGAAGTAAATATGCTAACAACCACTCAACACAGAGATACTCAGAATTATCTTAAGATTTCCGCATTCAATATTAATAGGAGAAACATACAGTACATTTGTTGACTGTACAACTTGATTTTTTGTTCTTGGATATATTATTATATTGTTGCTGTACGAGTATTCTCCTCCTGTGCGAAATGACTCTTTGTTGTAGAAAACATGGGCCCTAAACTCGGCCTTTTAGTCTCGTCCCTGACTTGAACAGCTGAAACATGCCCTAACTTGGCCTTTCTATGTCACTCGAATGTAGGGCATCCCCAACCCTCTTGTGTTATGCCCATATTTCTCGTACTCGATCGTATGGACGTGTATGAGGTACACCTAGCTCAACTCATGCTGCTAAAATGAAGTAACTTGACTCTCTTTTATATGTTAAGTGGATCTGTGTGAGGTTAGAGAAATAGATCCTAGCCATTAGATCTTAGATTAGATCCATGGCTAGGATTTATTTATTCATTGAGAGCACTTTATCCCTCACTATATGATTCTAACATTGTCCACCCACCTATTCCATTGGCTCAAATTACAGTTTTCCATCTTGGCAATTTTTCTATAGTTTTTCATGTCCCAAACTTCCGGGGTTGTTTTGCGGCCCTAACCGATGTTTTTTTGGCTTGGCAACGCCTAGCATCTAGCCAAAGGCAAATGCTAGGCTGAATGGAATGTGTACTCCTTGGCTAGACCTTTCGATGAGTTATCGAGTGCCCCAAATGGAGATCGTATGCAAAAGTTACGCCCTCAGGAAGTTGACGTATCAACTACCCCCAATAGGGCCCACAAACCTTTTGGCGTTTCATCTCTCGGGGTTAGGGTTTTGGATGTTTAGGGTTTTCTCATTTATGCTTTATGTTAAAAAGGCCTTTGGAGCCTCATTGTAATCAACTTCTTGCGAATGAGCGTAGCCAACACATCTCTCTTCAGAGATAAGCTACCGACATTCTAGTTAGCTTGTGTGCTTTGCATTTTACGGTATTTTGTATTTCAGACAATCATTAATAGAATCTGAGTTTTACTGTATTACTGTGTTCCTTTCCATATCTATGTGTATTTCCTTGTTATATCTCTGTTATATTTCTGCCTTCATATCGTTCCCAAAATAATCCGGATCACTATCACCCCTTATTCTTATGAAAAAAATATCAAAATCCAAAATAAATGTTGAAAAGAAAATTTTCCAATATTTTTATTCTAACATATCAATATGATCATGAAAAACCCACAAATATAACATAGCAATGATGCAAGATGCAAGAAAAGAATGTAAATCAAGATGCAACTATGCTATCATGAATCATGATATGCAAGATGCAACATATATACAATGCAATGCAGAATGCAAATGCCTACCCCACCTACCTACATGTTGAAATAATGTAACTGCAAAGAGTATTCTTATTATTATTGATATTTTATTTATAG
>CBVK0105435099.1:0-15551 GCA_900067695.1 Picea abies | reverse complement strand
GAGTGATTGTTCCATGTCATGATTTTCCCTCATTGAAATTGATTCAATGTGCATGTGTATTCTCCATAGTGAGCTTACCCATATTAATAGTCTCTAAGGAGATTGAACTAGATACAAAACAACTAGATCTTATCTCAATATTCAGTAGTGTCTCCAACTACAACTAAATTTGAGAGTGGACTTTGGCACATGATCTAGCTCATATTCCATTGTATGATCTACATAATTTGGATCTAGAATTATCAGTATGGTTGGTTGCATATATCTATTGAATATTATGCAACCGATTCATTCTAGTGGTGATACTTCATATGCATAAGGATCACCAACCAATCAATAAATAGAATTGAATAAATATAAGGATCTATTAATTCTATTGATGCAATTGGCTCTACAATAAAATGCTAACTATGTTATCTTTTCTAAAGAGAGCGACATCTAAGTGGTATATGTGATGCTTAAAATGGTAAATTATAATTTTGACAACTGGATAAATATCTTCAACAAATCCAACTTCTATTAATTATGCTTTGAATGATGATCAAAAGTGGTGGAATAGGTGGCAAGGGATGAATGTAGTTAAGAACGATTATTAATTGGTCTTGAATGATTATTCAAGTGGCAATTTATCTTGTTAAAATCGGAAGTTGAATGAATGTTAGGAAGGACAATTTATTGTCCATATAGAGACTGATCAAAAGCACTTTGCCTAACTATTATTTATAAATGTGTCATATTTAATAATTTTCCAGGGAAATATTGAATGATTATTAAGTGGTATTCCTTTCTTAATTGAGGGTTGTGTACTTATTTCATAATCATTCAAGACTGCAGGATAGGACACCCTTGTTGGTCTCTTGAAGACCAACATAAGCTAGAGTTCCTACTTTACTTTTACTAAGCATGTGAACTATACCATAGCCACTAATTAATAATGCTTAGTTGTGTTCTACATGAATTTGTTGCCTATGACCCCTTAGATAAAGCATATCTTGACTTTTCATATGTTTCCTTCTTTTCTCTTTTACTAGAATAGAGGTGTTCCCATTTCTAGTCCTTTTCTTCCCTTACCTAGAGTCCCAAAATATGATGCAAGTCTAATGTTTATGTGATTCAAGATCATAACCCGTAGTTCCTAAAAAATATCTAATATACTCCTAATGTTGAATAAGAACTCATTGATATAGTTTATTTCCTTGAGTTTATTTCCTTGACCCATATCATAAAGGGGATAGGAAGTAGGAGTAAGATGTAGAAGGGGACAAAAACCTAAAAAGTACATGATTTCTCTATTTAGGTGTTCCCCTTACCTTTATTATTACAACTATTATTACAACATTCAATAGGATATAAACTAGACTTTGATCTAACACTGGCCAACAACTGGAATTGTTGATGCAAGTCCTTTGTCTCTTTACCAATCATTCAAGACTAGCATTATATTTTTCTCCTGCTTGCTTGGATTTTCAAAATCATGTATCATGTTGTCAATAGAAGATCAAGTCAAATGTTTTATCAGTTGGAGGATGACCACACAATCAATTAGTTGGAATTTCTCTATCAAGTCACCATTGATCTCAGATGATTAGTCCTCTTTAGGAGGTGGGATCCTCATTGTGAAGCATTGATTCTACCCACGAATAAATTCATAATCATTAAATACTTTGGCCTTATTGTTCTTATTAAATTTCAAGGAATGAATGCTATGCACTACACCAAAAACCAAATTTCAATGTTTGGTCGTCATTTCTCTTGATTGTAGGGGGGTGGGAATAAGAGTAGGCCTAACCACAAGATAGTAGGTACAATTATTCTATGATATATAGGTTGGGAAGGAGAATGAGTGATCAACTATCGAATGCATGAGGTTCTAATCCAATTTGAGGAATAGCACACTCCAGCTATTAAATCCCGCCCCGCTAAATTGGTTCTACAATTTTCGTGAAGATATATGCAATACTATATTTCTTCAAGATATTGTGGGAATAGCCGTGAGTGATATGTTTAAATATGTCATATCCTTATCTAATATATCTCAAGATATCAATCATTTTTATTATGGAAACCACATAGTCTTAAATGATTATTAATTAAGGACCCACCTCCCTAAACCAATGGGCTTATTTTGAATCAATTGAACTTAGTATATCTTTCATTCAATTCTGACACATTCAATGAATTATTATTAATCAGGAGTGATATGTCAAAATAAATAATGAAATAATTTGATTGGAGTAAACCAACAATGAATACTACAAAAGTAAAGAAATTTTCAATTTTCATTGAAAATTTTGATTTCAAACATTTATTTTTTTGTTAAAATACCTACAGGTCGTCACTATTGTGGCATATTGTAACGTCACTCCCATGGCATATACCTCAATGATATATAGATTAACAGCAGTTGAGCGACATTACAATACTTCGGAATTGTGACATCGATAATGTCGCTCCCATGGAATATACGTCAGTGATATATAGCTTAACGTCTGTATTACGACATCAATAACGTCGCTCCCATGGAATACCATACATTGGTATTACGACATACATAATTTCACTCCCCATGGCATCCACGTCATCTATATATAGATTAATGTCGATTGTGCAATGTTACCATACGTTGATATTACAACGTCCATAACACCACTCCCATGGCATCCATGTAGTGGAGATCGGCGAAATGGGGCGTTGGAATTCCGATGTCTCTGGCGTCATTGTGGTGATGGCTATATGGGTTTTGGATAGTCAAATCCGAGATGACACATGTCCACATGAAACGTTGCAAGAGAGACAATATATATGGCAATGGAAAAGAGACATCATGTGAAACGACGTTTGAGGGGGTCATATTTTTTTTGTTCTCCCAACAATATAAAGTGGCAATTGCATAGAACGTGTCATCGGAATTTGAACCAAATGTACTAGTGCTAGTCAACAGAAAAGAGATTGAAGTGTGGATCAAATCACTCCATGAGGAGCCTGAATTTATTGTGCAGGAGGTCGATTTGATGCCATGGGTTGAATTCTATGAAGAGAGGTTGAGTTACTTTCTAAAGAGGTCGAAATACCTCTGTTGGGTATTTCCTCTTTCACTATAAGTTGATTTATCAACTTCTGAGATGAGAGTTGAGGGATAGACTCCTAATAAAGGCATTGGGACTTTCTTCTTATCAGAAATTATGTGTGCTTGTCTTGGGGGCCGATTTGTGAGTGTTGGGCACATACGTTGGGACAAAAGCTAAGTTTTGGATTCCATCATAAAGAGGGTGCACTTTGTCTACAACCTACAACAACGATTCTCATCTATCAAGCTGATTCTTTATGAACTAGTGCAAGTTCCCTTAGTGAAGTCGACTACTGTGTGTGACTATGTTGTGTGTACATTTGTTGCTACATGGGTCACATTTTATAGATGATAAAAGGACCTGAATATCCATCTTTTGGGACTACGGAACAAGAAGAATTAATGGGGGATAATAATGAGGACATATCTATACAAATACAAGAAGGTTTGGCTGCTAGGTAGAAGCAATTAGCACACTTGTTGACACAGTTAATTGCTTGTAACTAGGAAAATCAGAACCATGGGAGTAACAATGGTGTAGGGGGTTCCAATGTGAACATTGGGAACAATGGTGAGGGAAGTCATCTTGACATTCATGCACCTAAAAACACTAGGATTCCTATTCAAGTGGGTTCTAGGACCAATAACAGGGCAATCCCCAGACCCCTTATGCCTCATTTCTTGGGAAACCAACAAACGGAGAATCAAGGGCAGCAAGTTTTAGGTGAAAATTTTCAAGATTATTTGAGAGAGTATCAAGCTCTAGGTGATGATTTTCAAGAAGCCATGTAGCTATAGGACACTTTCACAATCAAATGCAGGAATAGACCAAGGGATCACAACAGGCGGCAATAGAATAAGGATATATCACGGAATGTGGTAACGTTATCCATTGTTTCCTTCAATGGGTCTAGCAAGAGAACATCCAGAGCATGGGTACAAAATCTAGATACATACTTTCATCTCAATCCTATGACAAAGGTCAAAGCGATAGAATTCACAACTTTGCACCTTGATGGAGAATCCCACAAGTGGTGGTATCATGGATTGGTCACTCTGGGACATGCTACTATCACCTCTTATTTTGAATTCACTCATAATTTAATGGAGAGGTTTGATAAGAAGTACCTCGAGCTACATTTCATGGATTTGGCACATATCACGTAGGAGGGAACACCAGATGCCTACATCAAAAAATTTCAGAGACTTGCAGTCACCGTGACAGATATCTTTGAGCCGAGATTGGTGATGTTATTTATTGAGGGTCTATCTAAACCACTTTGTGGTTGGGTGAAGGATTTCAAACCAAAGACATTACAAGATGTTATTGTCAGGACACGGGACATGGAGGGTGCAGTCCCAAAGACAAATACCTTCTCCAAACCATTCATTCCATTGAAAGGAAAAGATAAGAAACATTCGATGAAAGAAGGGACAGGTAAGGAGAGGTTAGATGAGGTGACTTGGAATGAGTTGAGAAAAAATAATATTTGTTTCATCTGCAAAGAGACTTGGGCACTGGGCCAAAAATTCATGGGAAAAGGAAAGGTTCACAACATAAAGATGCATTCAGATAGTGATGACAAATAAGAGGTTACACCGGAGTAGGGCAATGAGTAGGGGGACTCTACTGAGGAGAAGCCTCGAGAGGAGGAAATGGAGGTGGCTATCACCAATTTGTCAAGAACACCTAGATTCCACACCTTCAAACTCAGAGGAGTACCATGAGGATAGTGGATTACCGCTCTGATTGATGGTGGGGCAACCAACAATTTCATTGATGCAACTTGTGTAGCCAGGAGACAGATGTATATTGAGGACTTTGAGGGGTTCAGGGTAGCACTGGTCGATGGGTATAATGTGTCATGCATGAAGACGATTTCCAATTTGGTCATGAAATTGAGAAATTACACCTTGACCGATGACTTTTATGTCATCGATTTTGCAGACTTCAATATAGTTTTTGGAGTCCAATGGCTTCAAACATTGGGGGACATCATGTAAAATTATAAAGTGATGATAATGAAATTATTCACACCAGGAGGTAAATAGGTTGTTCTAAGAGGCATGTCAAATTATACCCCTATGGTTGTGTCAAATAAAAGGATGGAGGTCATTTTCAGGCAAGGAGATATAACATATGCAACAAAGTGTTTTATCACAACGCATGTAGATGCACAAGGTTGGGAGCATCATCATGTAGATATGCAGGCCTTGTTGAGAAGACATGACAAGGTATTTGGACAGATACCTCCAGGGATACCATCAAATAGAGGATTTGAGCACACTATAGAATTGGACTAGGGAGCCAAACATTTCATAACCAACCATTAATGGCACCCCAATAAATTCAAAGATGAAATAGAAAAAGGCATCAAGGAGTTGCTTGAGATGGGGCATATTAGACTCAGTTCCAATCCTTTCACTTCTTAGATGGGTTTGGTTGAGAATAAGGATGGAACTATGAGGATGTTAATTGACTATAGGGCCTTGAATAATAAGACAATAAAAAACAAGTACCCTATACCAAGGATTGATGAGCTTCCATATGAGTTGCGTGGAGCAGTATAATTTTTGAAGATTGATCTTCGATCTGGTTACCATCAAATCAGGGTTAGAGAGGAAGATATTCACAAGAATTATTTTAGGTGCCATTATGGGAACTATGAGTTCTTGGTCATGCCATTTTGTCTTACCAATGGACCAGCTACATTTCAATCATGCATCAATCACTTATTCAAAAAGTAGCTGTGAAATTTTGTATTGGTATTTTTTGATGATCTGTTGATATATAGAAGAACATGGGAGGAACACACTTGGGACACTTATAGGATATTTTGAGTATCATGGAGGAGCATTCATTGTATGCCAGAGATTCCAAGTGTGAATTTGTCATGATAGAGATTCTATACGTGGGACATGTGGTCAATGGAGTTGAGTTGCACAGGAGAAGATACAGGCTATACTAGATTGACCACCACCCAAAAGTATCACACATTTGCGTGACTTATTTAGGATTTGCAGTTATTACAGATGGTTTGTGAAAGGATTTTCACATTTTTCCGCACCACTCATAGACCTTACAAATAAAGGATCATTCAAATGGACTGAAGAGGCTCAGAAGACATTTGACTGCATGAAGGAAGTGATGAGCACCTGCCCGGTTTTAGCACTTCCCAACTTCACTTAGCACTTTTTTCTTGAGTTTGATGCATCAGGTAAAGGGATAGGGGTAGTTTTAATGCAACAAGGGAATATGATTACATACAAGAGCAGGAAGCTCTCAGAGAGGGAGAAAGTATATCCCATATATGACAAAGAAATGTTCACCATCATGCATGCCTTGGCGAAGTTTCAACAATATTTGGTAGGTGGGAAATCCATGGTTAAAACATACCATAACAGCTTGAGACACTTCATGGGGAAAAAAGACTTGAACGAAAGGCAACAAAAATGGGTTAGAAAATTACAGGCCTATGACTTTGACATCGAGTATGTCAAAGGGAAGAAAATTGTAGTAGTTGATGCTCTTTTCAGGAGGCTAGAGGTGTGTTCACTTACAAATAGTTCAGTTGATTGGAAACCCCATCTAGTGGTGGAATATTCCAAGAAAAAAAATTATTGTGAGGTGATGGACCACAATACACAGGAATGGGTATAATGTGGTGGATGACATCATCTACTACAAGGATCGTATATATCTATTTTTGGAATCCACACTAAAGGAAAAGATCATGGAGGCTATGTACAATACACTGTTGGCAGGACATCCAGGGTATTTCAAAACCTACAAGCAAATCAAGGAGAGGTTCAATTGGAAGGGCCTCAAATATGATCTGTTGAATCACGTGAGAAAGTGTGTGACTTGTCAACAAAACAAGTCAGAGAAAACCCATCCTATAGGACTATTACAGTTGTTTCCCATTCCAGAGCAGAAATGGGAGAGTATATCTATGGATTTTATCACAGGGTTGCCAAAGGTCCAAGGAAGAGATTGTATATAAGTGGTGGTCAATCAATTGACCAAATTTTCACACTTATTTTCCATATCCTCAAAGTATAAGGCAGCATAAGTAGCAGAGATATTCTTCATAGATGTATTCAAACTTCATGGGATGCCAAAATAAATTTCCAATGACAAGGACAGTAGGTTCCTCAATGCTTTTTGGCAAGAGTTATTCAGATTGGTTGGCACGTCGTTGACCTCTAGCACTTGTTACCACCCTCATAAATACAAACAAACAAAGATTATGAACAAATGTCTTGAGGGGTATTTACATAATTATGTGTTAGGGCAGCAGAAAGCATGGATGAAGTGGTTTCACCTAGGTGATTATTGTTACAACGCCACTCATCACATGTCCATTGGCATGACACCATTCTGAGAATTATATGGGTATGATGCTCCTTCCTTTGTTGACTTGGAATTTGGGGACAACAAGGCTCCCAAAGCCAAGGATTGGATACAAGAGAGCTAGAACATACTCAAGACTCTCAAGGATAACCTACAGATGGCCCAAAATCAAAAAAAATCTATATGCAAACAGGCACAGGTTCAAATGAACTTTCAAGGTGGGAGACTTGGTTTTCTTAAGGCTACATCCATACAGACAGTCTTCACTGAAGAAGAGAAAAGTGGAAAATATTAATCCATGTTTCTATGGGCCTTACATTGTGGTTCCGAGAGTTGGAGAAGTGCCTTATGAACTGACATTGTCGGAGGGAAGAAAAATCCATATGTGGTTCACGTCTCATGTCTCAAAAATGCATTGAGGCAAGAGTTCACCACTTCAGAGAGATACATCCATTAGATGAGGAGGGGCAATTAGTATTGGTTCCTAAGGAGGTATTGGAGGTTCGAGAGAGGAGATTGTGTAACAGGGTGATTCGGGAATACCTCATCATATGGTGGGACTTACTAGTAGAGGATGCCACGTGGGGAAGTGATCATATCTTGCGACATCCAAATTTGTAGTTACTTGAGGACAAGCAATCTCAGGAAGGGAGGACTATAATTTCCCTTTACAAATGAGTCATCTAGATGAATTGACTAAATGGCCTAAGTAATTCACGTGGGCCATAGTCAGGGAATTAATTATTTTATTAATGTCACCAGAGCAGGAATTAATTAAATATAAAGGTGGCATTGAGTAAAGTGGAAAAAGGTGCCTAAGTGACTATTGAGAATATGAAAATTCACTTAAACTGATTAAAAGGTAAAAAGGTTGCAAGATATTCAACTAATGAATAAAAGGGGAAAAATCAGCACCCTCTCTCATTCTTGCATTGGTAATTTCTAATTTCTAGTTGAGAGAGCTCATGGTGATTTTGGAACTCTTGGGACAGAAACCCTACAAGGATTTTAAGAGATTGGCTTCAGTTGTGAGAAAAATCCACCCTAGTTAGTAATTTTGAGAAGAGATCATATAGATTTCTTCATTGTGATTCAACATGGATAATTTCTTCTTTTGGGAAGCTAGATTTCACAAATCGGTGGCTTGGTTTTGTTTATTTTTATGGCCAAGTTTCTTGTCGACAACAAAGAGATTGAAGTGTGGGTCGAATCACTCCATGAGGAGCCCGAATGTGTTTTGAAGGAGGTTGATTTGATGCCATGGGTTGCATTATCTGAAGAGGGGTTGAGATACTCGCTAAAGATGTTGAAATACCTCTGTTGGGTGTACTACTAACACATTACTCATCCAACATAGATGGAAACTCAAATATTTCCTCACAAAATCCAACAAAATATTTTCAAATTAACCAATTGCAAGCATTAATTAATAAATTGTAAGTGGCTCCAAAATTGGTCAATTCAACAAATATTGTGTTCAAGGGTTGCAAGGCTTAGGTTTTTCAAAAGATAAATAGCCATAAAAAATTTCGCAAAACAGACCAATTTTGGGGCTCATCATGCCCACAAACTTAACGGTTGCACGCCCCCTACACAATAAAAAGTAAAGAAGGCAGGACCACTCATCTACCCTTTCTATATCTCCTCCCTCCTATGGAATGTTTCATTCATCAATTGTCTTGGATGTTGGTTGATTTTCTTCAGTTGTTGTTGCATTCTCCATATTTGTGCTTGCCTCTGTGTCCTTCATTTTTACCTATGCTTCAACCTCTATTTTTATGTATGCTTATGATTTTGAGTTTGAATATGGTTTTTGAATACTACTTGACCCAATATTGACAAGTACCAATTGTCCTTGATGTCCAATATCCATTTCAACATCCCTTTGTGATACTAGACATTCATCCATAAAGTCACAAGAAGTAAAATGGTTTGTGGCATCCTTTAGATGATACCCTGAGATCTTGACAACTTATTTCCACCTCATTCTCTTAATAATTGTGTCAATTTCTCCATTCCCTTTATATTATGGAATGATGAAAAAAAAAATTGAAAATCTGATTTTTAAACCTATCTAGTTGAATTTGATCTAACAAATTTCTTCAATACATAACTCAACCCTAAATAGAAGAGTTGTCCTAATTCTAGGAAATGAATGAGGCTCTCTTCTATGTAGCCTCTTTGGAATTTCAATCCATCTTAATTCAATAATTTGCAGTGACTTGGTCTTATAAGTTTCCATTAGTCTTCTACAAAGTAAGGTTGCTTCTAATTTCCTCCTCTCCACTATGGGGAATGTGATAGGATTTATATAAGAAACATAATAATAATAATAATAGGTTAATGAAAAATCAAAGGTCGCACACCCCTTCACCTCGTGACCAATGAATGCCTATAATTATATCATCATGAGTCTTATTGTAACATCATCAATTCATATAAATCATTTATTACTCAATATTATATGCATCAGTTGCATAAACACTTTGAAAATTTAGTGATAAAAGAGGTTGTTTGTCCCATCTAGTATCAAAGCCAAAATTCCTTGGCTAATTCATGGGTAAATGCCACAAGAATTCTTCCATGCAACACCCATACCCTGCTTACCTCAATTTCCCATCATACCATAACTGCCTTCATCTATACAATGGTATGATATCTCATACGCTTGGTTGTCACTACCATTCCATACAATCTACTACTATTGGAAGCAAAGAAAGTATGTTGTCAAAGAGCATAAAGGTTTCACGTCAAACAACTAGGTCAAAAGACTTCAAAATATGATGCATAAACTAGAAAGGAACCTCGCCAACACTCAAATCGAGAACCAAGTAAATCCACTACAACCAACCAAAGACAAATATGGCACTACCAAGAAACATGCTTGGATAGAGAAAATCTTATTTATTATGCTTTCAGGACAAAACATTCTTTAAGGGGATGAAAATGTAACAAACATAATAATAATAATTATGTTAATGAAAATTCAAGGGTCACACACCCCTTAACCTTATGACCAATCAATGCATATAAGCATATCATCATGAGGCTCATTGTAACATCATCAATTCATATCAATCATTTATTTATTTTATACTTCAATTGCAAAAACATTCTGAAAAATCGGTGATAAACAAGATTGTTTATCCCAACCTATTCTCAATTGCACATGATTCATGCACACTTTCATAAGTTTGATTCTTTCACCCCCTAACATCAACTCAAGTTCCATCTCATTAATCTTATACTTCTTCATCACCTCAAATTTGATCTGCTCATTTAGCAACCAAGAGATGGAGGTTATCAGTTGTACATCTCCAACATATAGATTTGGAGACCATCTCAGCATATGGGGAAGCACATAGTTGTGCATACAGAATTCACACAGTAATTTTTTTATTTGGGAGTGCTATCAAAATAAACTTCACATAATTTCAGCGGATTCTAGATATGGATGGCATGATGAGAAACAATCCTCTCAGTGATTAATTTGTACTTAAATTCCTTCAAATACAAGGCATACACTCTTTTTGGTGGTATGCAAGCTAACATCTCATATGCATACTCTGCAATTTGCCCACGCATGGTTGTCAACCTAATTACTTTGTCAACCTTATCCCTATTTTCTCCTAGTTGTTTTACCATTTCAATTTTTAATCCAATATTCGCATTCATCAAATGCTCTAAACTATGAGAATAGTCTAAGGAAGTTAAAGAAAAAATTCAATCAATGAATTAAATAACTCTTAGTACTCCTAAAAATGGAAATGATTGTTGGAATTTCACTTCAACAATTGCATTCCACTTATCAACTTCAACCTAGGTAATATGAAGTTATTTCACTAGACTTTAACTTCATCATTTGGTGTAGTCTATGGAATGTTCTTATTCAACTTGTTTGATCCTATCCACCACAACTGAATAGGTTGTACCCACTTAGCAACATGAATTCTTACATCCTCTAACTGCGTAATAATGTGAACCCTGAACCCAAGTGGGATCGCAAACTCCTCCTTTTGAATAGAATCCTCAATATCAATAAGTTTTGCAATCTTTGCTAAAGAACCCTCTTCAACAATTTTAGGAATTTTCAACTTTGGTTCCCCAACAATTTGAGAAACCTTTCATTTCCTCCTTTTTTATGTTTTTTTGCTAATATTTGCATACTCTGCAACTACAACATCCTCAACAACTCTCTTTGGTTCATGAATTGGGGCTCTTTTGATTTCTTCCAATTGAGTGTTCGTGAACCAATCCCAAGTTGCATATGGTTACTTTCTTTCTAGGGAATCCAATATTAGCAATGTGATCAATCAATGGTGAAGAAAGGCACATTGTCTACCATTCTTCACCTCCACAAAGATTCTTTGAAGTGATTTCACTAAGAAAAATGGAATGTTAATGAGTCTCTAAAGACTTAAGTGCTCAAGCAATGTAAAATGGTAAGTAAGCACAATGTTATTCCTATTTCACCAATAATATAGCATATGATAGGAAAGGCTACTTCATCCTACGGTCTCAATAGCATTTCCCATTTAACCCCTTTTATTCTATCAGTGACCATATCTCCAACATGAACAAAATATTTTCTTGGCTTCAGGAGCCTCGGTCTTTTTTTTTAACTAGTGCTCCCCTGCTCATGATATACCAATCACCTAGGATATGGACTCCTTAGTGACCTCAACAACTAGTCCACAAACTATAGTGGTATTTCCCTAGATTTGTTGAGCAAATTCCATAATGATGACATTGATATACCCCTTAATAAGGCTTCTTAGTTCTTAGCATAGAGATTCTTTGTTCTTAGCATATAATCATATCACATTATTATTTGTGTTGAGTGCATATAGGAGATTATAATTGTGGTTTTTTGTAGAGATGCCTCTTGATTTCCTATTCTTGTGGCTAGTTGAGTCTTGTCTTCAACTAGATATGTTATTACATTTTGTTGTTGCACCAAAAGGCGCTTTCTACATCTCAGTATGAGGGAGATGTGTAATTCATTATGTTCTCACCATGGAGTTGACACGTGGTATTTAAAAATTATTAATAACAAAAAAATAATTTCGATGTCGGCCATAAATAAAATATTTCAATATCCATATTAACTTAAATAATTCTCTATAACTCTGTAGAGAGAGAGAGAGAGAGAGAGAGAGAGAGAGAGAGAGTAATTGAAAGTAAAAAAGTTTTAATTTCGTCAATAGGTGCTTTCTACTTCCAGGAATGAGGGAGATGTATAATTCCTTTAATGCTTAATATTATGGAGTTGACATGTGGAATTTAAAACAATAATTTCAATGTATGCCATAAATAAAATATTTATATGTCCTATGTGTGTGTGTGTGTGTGTATAAAACAATTGAAATTTTTTCCACTTCTCCATATGAGGGAGATGTGTAATTCCTCCAATGCTTAATATGGAGTTAACACATGTCATTTAAAAAAATAAGAGTAACAAGTAAAACTTTCGATATATATATATATATAACAATTGAAAGTAAAACTAGCATAGAGCTATCTTAACTTCGGATCTATCATGCCCGGAGAGGCATAAAATCCCTCACGATGTAATTTTCTTTTTAGAATACAAAACTTGAGGGAATGTTTGCATATCAAAGGATTTGATGTCTCTCGGCACATGATAGATCCAAAGTTAACATGGATCTATGCTGGTTATTTTTTAGGAGCTTGTTGAGCATTTATCTCCAAGTTTGTTGAGTCGGTTTTCTTGATATAAAGCTATATAAGCCTATGAAATTTATATAAGGAAATGAGGTTTTTATTATCACTTCAATGTAAAACTCTACTTAAGTGGTTTCCTCTCTCATCATTGATACACAAGAAAATTTCCAATCCCTTGGATTTGAGTATATGCTCATTATTCCTGTGATTTTTGTTCTCCAATCCATTTTTTGGTTTGGGTAAATCTAGCCCCAATTTATTGTTGGCCCAAAGCAGTTTAATCAACGCAGTGGAATGATACCTCCTCTCTGGCTCCTATGTGCATTTTTTGTGCTTCAAGGATAATCACTATACTTATTCGCATGATGTTGGATGACATCGTCGTTGTCTATGCATCTAATAGTCTAAGCATTGGTTGCGTGGACAATGCTTTCTAAGTTAACCGTCATTTTATAAATCTACATGGGATTCAAGTAATCTGTGGTTTCATGGTTCTCTACCATCCACGCAGACTTCCCATGCATATACCATCCACTAGTCGCTACGCATAGAGAGACGAATCCTAACAATGGATAAATTGTGATCACGATCTATTGGGTAGTGGAAGCATAATGTCAACAAGATTTAATGGAAAATAAAACACAACATCATTCACACACAAAGAACACAATGAGTTACATGTAAAACCATTTAAAGGGAAACATCCATGGGGCAATGTTAATCGGTATTCTTATTGATCAAGGGATAATTACAACAACCAAAGACAGGCTTGCAAACATCACACTCATTCCACATTGTGCCTTTGCCTCTACTGGCATGCATAGATATATAGAATATATCACACAGTTACACAAATTGATCCCAAACTGATCAAACATTTACACAAATTGATCAAACAGTTACACTTATCCATATTCTATTTTTAGTTGATTTGGTTCAACTAACTACAAAATTCTTGGAGTCAAGAAATCTACCCATATCCCAAAAATCATGGGAAATTAGTTGGCACATTTTAAAATTTTCCACCTTGACAACAATTTACCTGATATATCATTCCCAAATTTATTCATCACCTTCCTTTCAAGCCAAGAGAATCCAAACACCATCACAGCTATGCAACCTCTCTAACAATATTATTATGTGAACATGTTTGCATGATTTTCTCAAGTATGGATCATTCTACCTATATCGGTAACTTGTATTATAAAACAATGCATTGTCCCATTTTGATACACTAGACTATTAGTCAAATGCACAATGCTTTAACCACCACAGAACACCTCATCTTGTACTTTTCCAAAATTACCCAATAGATCCTTGCATTCTTGGAAGACATAAACTGAGGTAGGTATCCTCTTGTCCAAATCTCTTGAATCATAACCACGGACTAAGTCACTACAACTAGTGTAGGTAATACTTGTGCTTTTGTTCTTCTAAGATATTGAAGCACCCATTTCCATGCTCTTCACCTGGTTTTTCCATGTGTCTACTGAAAACACCAACTACATGTGAAATACTGAACATTTCATTGCATACATCAAACTTCCTACTAACATATGATACTCGAGAAATATAATCCTTTTCTTGTTCATTAGTTAGGACATAAACCTGAAGAAAACTTACAATGGAAAGCCAAAGGGATTTTACTAGATTCACATTAATCATACCAAATTTCTTTTGTTGTGATAACCAAAGCTTACCATATTTCTTGTCCATGTGTATTTCCATGACCAAGATTTGTTTCTCTGCTCCTAGATCCTTCATGTCAAACTTACCAACCAGTTGAGCCAACTTGTTCATCTCAAACATGTTTTTTCTTGCAACAAGCATAGCATTTAATGCCAAGATAATAAATATACCATAAACACAATGGTTATACTCGCTTCTTGTAAAATTTGGCTCGCCATGAAGGAATCAAACATCTTGTACCATTTTCTGGTTACCTTACACCATACAATGATTCCTGAGTTTGCAAACAAATCTTTTATTGCGATCCTGAACTAACCTTTCTAAACAAATCTTGTATTGTGATCCTGAACTAACCTTTTTGGTTGTTCCATATACATCTCCTTATCCAAAAACTCCATGTAAAACCTTTTTAACATCTAGTTGTACTAATTCAAGATCAAGTAACACAACTAGTGTTACCACAACATGAACAAAAACAAGATTTTAACAACTGGTGAGAAACTTTCATGGAAATCAATACCTTGCAAATACCCTTATGCTACCAGTAATGCTTTGAACCTTTCATATTTTACTGTGTTTGATTTTATAAAAGGAGATTCATCAAACACTTCATCTCTATCCATGATGATTTTGTGGGCAATAGAATCCCACAATCCGCATCCCTTAACATCATCACCATATCAAAGATCTACCTGTTTGATTTGGTTCCTACTTAGAATGTTGATAAAAACATAAGCATCACAACCAAATAATTTC
>CBVK0105435088.1:0-13014 GCA_900067695.1 Picea abies | reverse complement strand
TGGTAAGTCAGTTAGTATCTATTGAGATTAAAATTTCAGATGAAGATAATTGTATCAGTTTATTGTGCTCTTTACCAGACTCGAGGGTGGTTGTGGCCATAGGCAGTAATACAACTTCCTTGAAGTTTTATGAAGTGTTCTCATCCTTGTTGTCAGAGGAGATGAAATGGAAAAGAATGGAAGGAAAGAGCATAGATGCATTATTTGCAAGAGGACATTCTCAGGAAAGAATATATTTAAGTCCTCAAGTGGGAGATCTAAGTCTAAGGGTAGATCTAAATCTCCTGGAAAGTTTGTAAAGGTGTGTTGGAGATGTGGAAAAGAAGGGCACTACAAAAAACAGTGTAGATCCAAAGTTGAGAAAAAGAATGGATTTGAAGAAGCTCCTTCTACAGAAGAAAATACCTCCAAGGAATAAGGAGGGAATGTGTACTTGGCTTCTTCAATCACACATGCATATCATGAGGCATGTTTGGTTGACTCAGGTGCATCCTTTCATATGACTCCCCACAGGAAGTGGTTATGTGAATATGAAAGATATGATGGAGCTAATGTTTTCCTAGGTGACGACTCAACAAGCAGAGTCATAGGACAAGGAAAATTCAAGTTGAGGATCATAGGTGGAAGGATTAGAACAATACCTGGTGTTCTGCACATCCCAAAATTGGCCAGAAATTTGATTTATGGAAGTAAAATGGGCGATGCACGAGTAAAAACAATATTTGAAAAGGAAACCTACAGGATGGCTCGAGCAGCAATGGTGCTATTGAAGGGAGTTCAGTTTGTAACTCTATATAAGCTACAAGGAAGCATTATTAGTGATGGGTGTAATAGTTCCATTGTTCCTGATATTGGAGTTGAAGAAGAAAGAAATCCAATAGTCTCTGCAGAAAAGGTTATGTTGTGGCATCAAAGACTGGGGCATATTAGAGAGAAGGTTCTTCGATTACTACACGGTAAAGGTATGGTTGAAATTTTGTCTAACTTCTCTCTGGATTTTTATTTCTATGAACATTGTGTATATGGAAAGCAGAATCGGGTAAAATTCCCCTCTATTGCAACGAGGGTGGAAGGAATTTTACAGGTAGTTCACAGTGATGTGTTTGGACCTATGTCGATTCCATCATTTGGAAAATATGTGTACTATGTATCATTTAAAGATGAATTCTCAAGGAATACTTGGATATATTTCCTCAAGAAGAAAACTAAATTCTTTGACAGGTTTAAAGAGTTTAAGGCTCTTGTTGAGAATCAAATAGAAAAAAGAATTAAGGTATTGAGGGCAGATAATGGAAAAGAGTTATGTGGAAATGAATTTGAAGAATTATGTAAGAAGCATGGTATATAAAAGTAAAATACTATTCCATATACACCTCAATAGAATGGAGTTGCAGAAAGGATGAACATGACGTTGATGGGAAAAAAAAGGTGCATGTTCAGTGGTGTTGGGTTAGGGCAAGAATTGTGGGAAAAGGCAATGGGTACTAAATGTTACCTAGTCAACAAATAACTCTCATCAACATTGGATGACAAGATTCCACAAAAGGTAAGCACTGGAAAGAAACCTCCTCTCACACATCTCAAGGTATTTGGCTATGAGGCCTATGTTTATGTTCCAAAGGAAAACACGAGTAAGCTAGATAAGAAGGTTCAAATGTGTATATTTATTGGGTATAAATATGGTCTCAAAGGTTATAAGCTTTGGAACCCAGAAACTAAGAAGGTTTTGTATAACCGAGATGTGGTATTTAGAGAAATGAAAGATATCGTTAAACAAGAAGTCCTACCAAGTAAGGAAGAGCCAGAGAAAATAGATTTTGATTTAAAGGATGATGAATCAAACTCTACAGAAGAACAAGAATCAGAAGAATAATATCCTCATATTCCAGTATTGAGGAGATCGGTTTGAGAAAGAAGGCTACCAAAAAGGTATATTCCATTTGATTTATGTTCAAATTTTTCTTTGTCTATTATTGATGATGATCCAAGAACTATTAGGGAGGAAGTGGATTCAGAGGACGAAAAACTATGGGAAAAGGCCATGGATGAAGAAATGATAGCCTTGGATAAGAATGAGGCTTGGGATTTATTGGAGTTATTGAATGGAAGAAATCTCATTGGCAACAAATGGGTATTTAAAAAGAAGTTGAATGCAGAAGGAAAAGTGGAGAACTACAAAGCTCAGTTAGTAATAAAGCTTTATTCCCAGGTTGAGGGAATTGCTTTTGGTGAGATTTTTTCTCTCATTGCGAAGTTAACTTCTAGAAGATTTTTTTTATTTGTTGTTGTTACATTTGATTATGAAGTATAATAGATGGATGTGAAGACATCATTCCTACATGGGGATCTGGAAGAAAAAATCTATATGAAGAAGCCAGAAGGATTTCCTGTGAAGGTAAAGAAGGAGATGGTATGCAAGCTAAAAAATTCCATGTATGTTTTAAAACAATCACCAAGGATCTAGTATCAAAAATTTGATACTTATATGCTGGGACTTGGCTTTACAAGAAACAAAGAGGATCATTGTGTGTATTTTAAATTAATTGGTGATCATTTGATTTTATTTTTTTTGTATGTGGATGACATGTTGTTGATAGGAAACAACAAGGATATTATCCAGGATGTAAAAACTTAGTTGTCCTCTAAATTTGACATGAAGGATCTCGGTGCTGCAAGCTTCACAAGAAGCAAAGAGGATCATTGTGTGTATTTTAAATTAATTGGTCATCATTTGATTTATTTGGTCTTGTATGTGGATGGCATGTTGCTGATAGGAGACAACAAGGAGATTATCCAGGATGTAAAAACTTAGTTGTCCTCTAAATTTGACATGAAGGATCTCGGTGCTGCAAATTTCATTTTGGGAATGAAAATTAAAAGAGATCGAAAAAAGAGGAAACTCTGGTTAAATCAAAGATAATATGTCAAGACAATATTATAGAGGTTTAATATGCAGGAATGTAAACCAATCAAGGTCCATATTCATGTTGGTGTAAATTTATTTTCGGATCAGTGTTCCAAGACATGGGTAGAGGAGGAGGACATGTCTCATGTTCCATATGTAAGTGCAGTTGGCATTTTGATGTATGAAATGATCTGTACTAGACTCAAAATTGCACATGAAAAAGGATTTTTGAGTAGGTATATGTCAAAACCAGGGAAGGAGCATTGGACATCAATAAAAATGGTTTTCAAGTATTTGCGTGGCACTGCTAGCTATGGATTATGCTACCAAGGAAAGTTGGGATTGGACAGAGAGTTGGACATACTTGGCTCTTTGGATGCAGACTAGGATGGATATCTGGATCATAAGAGATCTACAAGAGGGTATGCATTTAACTTGTTTGGAGGAGCAATCAGTAGGATGAGTGAAAGACAGGTTGTAGTGGCACTTTCAACTACATAAGTTGAATACATGGCAGCCACTCTTTATTGGGTATAAATATGGTCTCAAAGGTTATAATCTTTGGAACCCATAAACTAATAATTTTGTGTATAGATGGGATGTTATATTTAGATAAATGAAAGATGTTGTCAAACAGGAAGTCCTACCAAGGAAGAACCAGATAAAATAGAATTTGAGTCAAAGGATGATGAATCAAACTCTATAGAAGAACAAGAATCAAAAGAAGAATATACTCATACTCCAGTATTGAGGAGATTAGTTCGACAAAAAAAGGCTACTGGAAAGGTATACTCCACCTGATTTTCGTTCAAATTTTTCTTTGTCTATCATTGATGATGATCCTAGAACTGTTAGGGAGGAAATGGATTCATAGGATGGAAAAATATAGAAAAATGCCATGGTCAAAGAAATGATAGCCTTGCATAAGAATGAGGCTTGGGATCTAGTGGAGTTTTCGACTAGAATAAATCCCATTGACAAAAAATGGGTATTTAAAAAGAAGTTGAATGCAAAAGGAAAAGTGGAGAAATACAAAGCTCAGTTAGTAGAAAATGGTTATTCCGAGGTTGAGGGAAATGATTTGTGTGAGATTTTTTCTCTTGTTTCTAAGCTAACCCTCTATTAGATTTATGTTATATGTTGTTGTTTCATTTTATTTTCAAGTAGAACATATGGATGTGAAGACAACATTCCTGCATGGGGATCTGGAAGAATAAATATACATGCAACAACTAAAAGGATTTTTTGTGAAGGGAAAGAAGGAGTTAGTATGCAAGCTGAAAACATCCCTATATGATTTAAAACAATCACCAAGAAAGTGGTATAAGAAATTTGATACTTATATGTTGGGACTTGGCTTCACAAGAAGCAAAGAGGATAATTGTGTGTATTTTAAATTAATTGGTGATCATTTGATTTATTTATTTTTGTATGTGGATGACATGTTGTTGATACGAAGAAACAAGAATATTATACAGTATGTAAAAACTCAGTTGTCCTCTAAATTTGACATGAAGGATCTCGGTGTTGCAAATTTCATTTTGGGAATGGAAATTAAAAGAGATCGGAAAAAGAGGAAACTCTGGTTAAATCAAAGATAATATGTCAAGACAATATTATAAAGGTTTAATATGCAGGAATGTAACCCGGTCAAGGTCCATATTCATGTTGGTGTAAATTTATTTTTGGATCAATGTCCCAAGACATGGGAAGAGGAGGAGGACATGTCTCGTGTTCCATATGTAAGTGTAGTTGGCATTTTGATGTATGAAATGCTCTATACTAGAATCGACATTGCACATCAAAAGGGAGTTTTGAGTAGGTATATGTCAAAACCAAAGAAGGAGCATTGGACATCAGTAAAAATGGTTTTCAGGTATTTGCGTGGCACTGCTATCTATGAATTGCTCTACCAAGGAAAGCTGGGATTGGACAAAGTGTTGGACATACATGGCTCTTTGGATATATGGATCATAGGAGATCTACAAGAGGGTATGCATTTAACTTTTTTGGAGGAGAAATTAGTAGGATGAGCGAAAGATAGGTTGTAGTGGCACTTTCAACTACATAAGTTGAATACATGGCAGCCACTCATGCAAGTAAGGAATCATTATGGTTAAAAATATTGTGTTCGGGTATTAGGTTGGTGTAGCAAGCTGTAAGGATGGATTGTGACAATTAGAGTGCATTTTTTCTGGCAAAGAACCTGACTTATCATTCAAAGACAAAGCATATTGATATTTAATATCACTTAGTGAGAAAAATGGTTGAAGAAAATAAAGTGTTGTTGATGAATATGGACACTTTGAAGAATGTTGCAGGTTCATTAACAAAATTTGTGAGCACTGAGAAGATCTCTTGGTGTAGAGGATCCATGGGCATTGATGCCTTAGATTGTTGACTATATAACCCTGTAACCACCGGTATGCAAATAAAAAAACAAGAGGGAGAATGTTGGGTATGTGTTATATTATTTGCATGACTAGATATAGCATCTTCTACGTTGTGTTGGGCATGCGAGGGGGTTTGCAGGTGGGAACTATCCCCCCTGCGTGGGGGTTCAAGGGCAGAATCCCCAAGAAATGTTTTTTTCCTCGGGAAATATGTAGCATTTTTCCCCCATTTTTCATGTCGCCTCGATTTTTTGTGTCTATTGTTGGGTGTTTTTTTTAGCACATGACTTTTTTACGATGGTTTTCTATTTCCGGTTAAGGAATTAGGATTGTTGACTAATCCAGTTCTATTTTTGGTTAAGGAATTAGGATTGTTGACTAATCCAGGTCATTGGGTTAAGGTTTTGGATTTCACTGGATCCTATATGTATATTGTATTTTAATCAATGCATCACTATGAATGAATATAGAATACGATGGTTTTCTTGGTTTGGGTTTCTAGGGGAAAACTCTCTGTGTAATGTGTGTATTTTCCATTGTATATTTTTTGTTCTTTTATTGAAAATTTGTTTGTAGTAAAATATTGTACAATTTTAAAATCTACATCTATCACCATATTTATTGCTTGAGACTCTTCCAAGGAGTGGATCCACGCTTTGATAATCTTACATCATTCCTTCATCCCATACAAACAACAAATTCACATAGCCAAAACTCTTATAATTGATATCAAATGTATGGAGCATTGAGGATGAAGTACAGAGAAAAATGCAACAAGAGTGGTCCCAAATGTTTACAGGTGTAATGGTAATTATTTGACATTATTTGATTTGTAGAAAGCTACATTAAATTGAGTATATTTTCTAAAACTGTGTTGGCTATGATCATATAGGCATAACCCTTATAGAGGATATCAAATGTATGGAGGACTAGTGATGAAGTAGAGAAAACTATAGTAAGAGAGGTTCCAAATGTTTATAAGTGTAATGGTAAGTATTTGATGTTATTCAATATATAGAAAACTACATTAAATTGATTCTGTTTTCTAAAAATGTGTTGGTTGTCAACACACATGTGCATTTGAATTGTAGAATCATTAGTGCTTCCCAAATATAGTATTAAATCATTTATTGTTTGGAATATGGTGACAATGTGAGAGTCTATTGATAAATTGCTTTCCATGTCTCATCATAACAATGGATTTTCCCTTTTTCTATCAAGTCTTAGTGGTATCTAATAGATTCATAAGCCTTATTTTATGTATATCATTTTGATCCTAGAGTGACTGAGTGAGTAAAAGGGTAAGTTGGTTAGAGTTACATACTAAAATATTTTACTAATAATATCATTCATATAATCATATTTTCGATAGACAAATTTGATCGATATATATATAAGATTGTAAATACCGTATGCTACACATGGTAACATAGGTTGTAACCTCACTTATAAATGTAATTATATTTTATCTCTTATTATATTATATGATTTATATAATGAGTTACATTACATAGGTTAATAAAAAGTAGAGAGGATGTGAATCAATAGATTTCTCATCTCTCATGTTATCCAATAATTTAGAAACAAATTGTACAATCTAGCAAAATTAGATAGACTCCAACAACAACCAACCTTTTATATTATCAATTTTCCATATTACTAAACATTAAAATTATAAATAAAACCTTGTTTCTGTATCTAAACATTGAACTTATAAATAAAACCTTGTTTCCAGATCTAAACATTGAAATTATAAATAAAACCTTGTTTACAGATCTAAACATTGAAATTATAAATAAAACCTTGTTTCCAGATTCCCAAATAAGAAAATGTTAAGGGGAATGTTAGAGCGATCACGTAGGTAGGAGAGACATGGAAAGGATTTTCATATAATGTTTGACCAATGAAAATTTTATTAAAATTTTAAATTAGATTCAAGCAAAATCTCAGACTAATCTACAAATAAAAGTCACTTTATTTGATGCATATGGAATTTAGATTTCAACAACCCAACAATCAGAAAACAAAAATTATGATTTACAATTCTTAGAGATATTTTCTACTCCTAAATAAAAGTCACTTCATTTGATGCATATGGAATTTAGATTTCAACAACCCAACAATAGGAAAAATAATTTTATGATTTAAAAATTTTAGAGATATTTTCTACTCCTAAAGTATTTGAGAGAATGGTATACACAAAAAAATAGTAGTATAAGTTTTCTTGAAAGATGATGAATAACTAAACCAACCTTAATGAAAGTCATTTTTTCTGTACCACCTCTGTCAATTTTCTCAATTCTTTGGTCTGAAATAAAGATTTACATTATAAAACAAAGTTAAAATGTAATATTAAACAAAGTATGGATAAAATCCAAGATAACAATAAACTATGGTGCATCCAATTGAAAAATTAAAAAGGAAAAACAACTATCCAATTTATAAACTAGTAAATACCATTTCAATAGAATAAATGTTTACATTTATTTTTTTATATGCATAGTATGAATTTTCTAACAACCTTGTATATTAGATTTCATATGCAAGATTTAAACCACTATAACACCACTCTGAATTTTTTCATCCATAATCTTTTGTGGATCTAAAAGTTAGACAACCATACATCTCCAAAAAAAAATTTAAAACACATTTAAACATATCTAAATAAAAAATATTCTATTAAAAATATGATGTCATTATATATCTCGACAAACCTATACTTATTTTGAAAATTATAAGACTAACACGGTAATTGTGAAACTACACGTAATTTTCAACGATAAAAAAATAATCACATGATGAAAAAAGATGTGTCTTCCTATGATCCTTTGGTATACAAAAGATTTACAAAGTTAGAGTGTGGATGTCAACATTTGAAAATTGACCACCAATGTTGAAGCCACAAACAACATTGCAATAAATAGAAATATATGAAAGGAAATACATTTCATTGGGATCTTAAAGTTAAGCTTGAATTTTTTAAAGTCGTTTTTCATAATTATCCTAAAACTATATTAGTCCTACCAAGGCAAATACCATCCAATATCACCTTTCCATGTAATATGTTGAGGAGAAGTAGCTCTAGTAAGACCAATATGTAATATAGAGGCGTTATAGCTAGAAGTAAAAACAACACCAAAGGAAGTTGGTATAACATCAATAGCACCAATAATAGTGGATGACCCAAACCCACTAGGTGACCACCCAACAAATGATATAGATCCATAGCTAGTTTATCAAGTAGCCCACTAGGTGACCACCCAACAAATACTATAGATCCATAGCTAGTTTATCAAGTAGTATGGTCATAAGTATGTGAGTTAGCCAACTAATATTACTCAATGAAAGTGGATAGATATACCCATACATAGCCTATCAATGAAACAACACAACATGGAAATGAAATTAGAAGCAGTGTTTCTCGACAGGGAAGCCATTAATTTCACAGAGATACAAGAATGCCACAATTTGGGAAGGTTCATGCTAGATTGAAGAATAGGTAGGTTCAAGGTAGTTGGCACTTGGTTAACAGATAATAGTCGAGCAAAGCAATAATTGAGAGTAGTATTTCAAGAAGATCATGGAAAGTGGGAAGGTTAGTTCAGGCAGGTTGTTAAGGTGGACAAGTAACAACTAATGTTAACACGTGCCAAAAATGGGTCTACTATCACTTCTCAACGTGTTTAACACTTTGAAATCATAATACGAAAGCCTATATCTAATAAGGACAAGAATACTCAATATGCATATACATGTAAACAAAATATCACATAATTGTTTATGTCATATAGATAAAATAATAATATTTAATGAGATAGTTTAAATTATTCATTTATATTTTAAAATTTTTATAGATCTATTTATATATAAGTTAATATTCACATATAATCCTCTAAATAATGTTAATATTTCATTTAATGCAAACTACATTTATCGTGCATAATCAATCTTAGAGTATGACCTAAAACTACTTCTATTTGGTTAAAAGCTCATCTTCCTCGGATGTAAGGAAACAGGTTAATGGTCCAAGACCTTGATGCATTTGGAAGGTGTAAAATCCTACCCCCCTACAGAACATCGATGGATCATTCTAGGTGGCGTGGTTTTCCTTGAATAAGGTGACGAGTCAACCCACATTCACAGAAAGAAACTATTGATTTCTAACCCCACTTCTAGTTGACAATTCAATTATTATAGGTTTTCCCGCTATATATATATATATATATATATATATATATATATATATATATATATATATATATATATATATATATATATATAATGCACAATGTGTTGGTTACGAGGCAAAAGGCCCAGCTTAGAGAGAACAAATGTGAGTTTTTCCCATCCCAACCTACACATCTCATTATAGTTGTAGAAAGAAAATCAAATTACATCATCACAACAAAGAAATTTCTGGTAACAAGCTACTATGATGATGTCAAGGAACAAAATATAAATATATATTCATTAATTCACTATCTTTAGGTACATATAGTATGTAGAAGAGTAGAAATAAGTCATTTTTCATTGCTAAATTAGTTCTATAAATTTAAGATGCTTTGGTGAGTTCGATTTTGTCTATTAATATGCAGTGTAACGACTCTCAATATTAAAATAAATGTCATCTATGCTATAAAATTAGTACTTGGATGGAAGGAAAATAATCCATATAGTGACAGTTATATCTAAATTTGCAATCTTTATTGATCACGACTTTCCTTTCCCGATGATCAAGACCTACATGATCTTTAAATAGTTTTTGACATCTCTAACTTGACATTAAGGTCTTCTTATCCGAAGAATAAAGATGCATCAAGACTAACTAAAAGGTTTCAAAATGATGGAATCAATTCATTAAATAACAACTCCAAGCTAAATACAAATTCAAAGTGTAGTGCAACAAATTGTCACACAAAATAACGGCTGTGTGATAACATATATGATTTCTTCACTTTGGGGGCAATAAGCATTAGAAAACATAATCATGAGTGAAAACCATACTAGAAATTGCAATAGCATTTCTCCAATGGAGTCAAAGTATATATTGATATGTTGTGAAGAAATCACTAATAAATGAAATAGAAATTTTGGAAATAAAAAGAAAAAAAAAAAATACTAGGTAACATGTGAGTTAGTAACTTGCACAACGATAAATGAATCATGTATGTTGCTAAACAATATAAACAAGAATCTTACTTTTAATTTCCTAAATGCATACATCAATCATGCAAGCCAATGGACATCCCTATATCATCTAGAATAAGAACCATAAAATGGAAGCTATTGTATGATATGTGAGTGTTTTATTGAAAGATGTTTTCAATTTTAAAATTTTATTAATCTCTAGAAGATGACTTATGAATATTTTTATTTCTTTGATGTTGGTGTCTCTAGTAAGACATGCCCAAAAGATTTAGTTTTATTGTCATTAATATGGATAAATAACACGCAATCAAATCTATGATAAGTTGATTTTTGAAAGACATTAAAATTATGAAAATTAAAATATTAGTTTTTTAATAATACATTTAAAATATATGAATACATTCCACATCACAACTTTTCTTAGTAGTTTTATGTGGACATTATACAAAGGTGTTTTACAATTGAAAAAAATAATTAAATCTTTATGAATAAAAATAACTTCAATACCTTATGAAAGATTAAAAATGCTATGCAACCAATGAATTCTTTGGACGTTTTTCATTATTATTTATAGAAACTTATTCATATCTATCCAAAATAATGAATGCTTTGAACAATTTTCATCATTATTCATCGAAAGTGATTCATATCTATACAAAATAGCATCTAAAATAACATAAGCCTATGTGTTCATAAAACAATAATAGAAAAAGACAAATTATTAATTAATGTCCACTCATAAGTAGTTTTTTACACAATATTACATGGATGATGCAAACTAGTAATCCTTGTGGAAGCTTGGTGGCAATGTATTCATAGGTAAGTGATATCACCCAAAGACTATAATGAAAAATGAGGTAAACTCTCTATCTGCAATGTATTTTTTAATAAATATATATCCTCTTAAATTAAATTATTAACAAAAATATCATTTAAAGAACTATTTTATATCAAATTATTTTTTCAAGAGGGATATGGCTATAGTAACATTTGTTATCAAAAGTATCAACCATTACCATGTGTCAAGTATGTTCCTTCCCATATCATGGTACATTCAATGCATTGTTGCATACACCAATATCGCCATTTAGATGATGTGAGTTAGCACTCTTTTTTAAGGTAACTTCTTTACAATAACATGAGGCTATGAGGCACAAACTATCACACCAAGTTCCAACTGTAAAAGTATCAAAAGTATCAACCATTACCATGTGTCAAGTATGTTCCTTCCCATATCATGGTACATTCAATGCATTGTTGCATACACCAATATCGCCATTTAGATGATGTGAGTTAGCATTCTTTTTTAAGGTAACTTCTTTACAATAACATGAGGCCATGAGGCACAAACTATCACACCAAGTTCCAACATTTCATATAAACAAAAGTGGAAAGGTGTTCCTACCTATAAAAAAAAAGTAAAGGAATTGTACAATGCCATGACAAGTAGAGACAAAAGTGGAAGGTTGTCCCTAACAAAAAAAAATTAAAAGAATTGTCCAATGTTCTAACAAGTAGATTCCAATCAATATAGAAAAAGGTGAAAGTGTTGAGCCTAACCACAAAACATATAAGAATTTCCAAATTCCACATGGAAGAGCCATAGATGTTGTCACCCCCACATATGACCATTAAGGTGTATTTGAGAGTAATCATAAAATGTATATTACAATTCTAAAAATATCATTAAAATATGCATTTTATATAATAATAATAATAATAATAATTTTAAGGTCAGAGCCAATTCAACACAAGATTCCTTGTTTGTGCAACAAGAGACACACTTTGTGCAACCATTTGACTACTAGAGAGGTATACATACCCTATCCCTCTCTCTATTTGAATAGTAATTTAAGCTATGTAAATGCAAAATTATATACAAGTTATGAAATCTCCTTGTTAAATAGGTAGTTTTACTCAAAGAAATTATATTAAATGATCTTGTGATGTTTATAAACATAAGTGGATCAAAGCCCACCACACTTCCTTCAAAATTTAAAATATTTAATAGTTAGTTCAAATGATCATTAGCTAGACATGAGATCTCTTCCCCAAAATTGAAGAGATAATATATTCTACATTCTCAATTCCCTCAAAATTAAACTTCATAATTATGACTAATAATTCATATAAAAATAATGAAACAAACTTCCACAATTTTTTTTAAACCATACTCTCTAAAATTTAAAATGTAAACAATGTTCTTTAACTAAACTATAAAATACTTGACACTTAAAACTTCAATAGTGTAATTCTCATTTATAATAATGTTTAATAAACTTTAAAAAATCCAACAAAGTATTACAAAATGTCATAATAATGTAATTCTCATTTATAATAATGTTAATTAAGCTTATAAAAATCCAACGAGTATTGCAAAATGTCATATACGGTGCAAAGTTTCATGTAAAGTACCGTTTTTTTCAATGCCACCGGCCTTCAGATAAACTGGACCAAGTCTACATTTCATTTCTCAAACCTCACCAATCGGTCCCTTTTCTCTCTTTAGTCGTTCTCCCCCCACACCTTCACAAATCTGTCTAAAGGTTTTGATTATCTTGGCTATTT
>CBVK0105435041.1:0-12803 GCA_900067695.1 Picea abies | reverse complement strand
CTCTTCCGATCTCACTTACAACATAATATAATCTTCTATCCAGAATCGAACCCCTGTTTCTATCAAATGATAGGTATTTATATCTTTTACAATAGATCTCAGATCCTATAAACATGGATTTGGATTTCTAAAAATGGAAAACAGAGTACAAAACTTAATACAATAAAATAACCTAATATTTAACCAAATAAATTTAATCTGATCATTATAAGTCAAATTTGACAACTAAAGCATTATTTGGCAGTCTATAGGTGACAATCACATATTCAAAAATCTGTTTTTGATGACTGGGAGATTTTCTGTCAAGAATTGTTGTGCCATTTGGTTTTATTTCCTCACCACATGTCTTTAAAGTTGGATGAGAAAGATGATTTAGCTTCTCCTGATTATTATCCATCATTTGACACCTTTCTCATGTGTTCAGGAATTAAAAAATTGCGATCCGGGCAGAAAGAAGTCGTTTCTGGACTCTTCTACGCTTTCACCAACTAATTTTCCCTGAATTCACCCCTTTAGTTGGTGAAAAGGAAAGCTTTCAACAACTAACTAGCGGATTTCAAAACCAATAAGCTGGTGAAAACCCATATTTTTTTAATGAAAACTACCTTGGGAAAAATCAAAGTTCTCAGACGTGGAGAGTCCATTTTACATGCTTGAATAGTCGATTGACAACTAGACATCCTAATATTTCCAATGGTTCTTTCAAATCTTCATTTAGAGCTCGAGAAGGTAGTCAAAAGTCGCCTACAAGATTAGGCATCATTTTTCAAACAAATTTCATAATGAATTATTTGATTGCTAATAGTTACAACCTTGAAAAAAAAATAAATCTAACACATGACACACCTTCTTAAGGCTACAACCTTGAAAAAAACAAAAGCCTAAAAATAAGTTGTTTTTAAGCCATTTTTCTCCATCACAATGTTTTGGATTTTGCAGGTGTTCCATGTTAACTTTTGGAGTTACTCCAAAAGTGTTTTTACTTAGTTATCACAATTGGGATTTTGTAGGTGTTCCATGTTAATTTTTGGAGTTATTCCAAAAGTGATTTTATTTAGTTATGAGAGTGTTATGTTCCCTAACCCTTTGGTGATGTTTCGTGGACATATGAATGGTTCAATTTGGGTGGATGCTTGGCTTTGATTAGAATGTTGACATGGAATTCTTATCTAGGAGGTTGTTACTTTGATTAACATGTTGACTAACCAATTGTGTTTACATTATGGGGGAATTGGTTGCTCAATCAAAGGAGGTACCTACCTAGGAGGAGGGGGAGCATTGAGTACTTGGAGGAGGGTACTTAACCCTTGGAGCTTAGGACCATGTGATATATTCCTTGGAAGTTGGACTTTTGACTTGAGAACATTTGGATTGAGGAGCATACTTCATGGAGGTTGGCGATGAACTCAAACACATATGTTGAGGAGGAGCATTATAACTGTGTGACCACATTGGTAGACATAAAATGAGCATTGGGCGCATGAGAAGGCATGTGGAACACAATTAGAGGAGGAGCGCCTTGCATAGGGATACTTGGACAATAGAATTCCATGGAAGAGAGATTGTTGGACCAACAACTTGTTGGAGAGGTTATAGGAGGGGCTTTGAGCCCAAGGAGGATCATATTTGTAGAGCATTTCACTTCGAAGGTTGGATAAACCTTGGTTTGACACATGTACACCCTTGTATTGTAGAGCACTCCATGTCAGGTAGCCTTGTTGAGTACTTGTATGGACACATGTCCTTATTTTATGCTAGCCTCCCCCACCTACTTGTATATATAAAGGGGGAGAGAGCTCTTGTATTCATTATCATTTTACTCTTCTTTATACTTGTCTTGGAGACTTTAAGTTTCAAGAAGAAACCCTAAGGGAAGAGAAAAAATCTTGTAGGGAGTAAGATGCTCAAGTTCATAAGGAAACCCTTGGAGAAGACAAGGAGAGAGAGAGAGAGAGAGATGTCTTGGATGTTCTTGGAGACAATGCTCTTGTGAGATTTTATGGTTTTCTCTTGTGATGCTAGGGTTTAAGCGATGCATATAAACCATAGATAATATAAGACAAGATAATTTTACTAAGTCCAACTACTGACCACAAAAGTAGGTCAAAGGGACTGATGGGTACAATGATGTCTTTACAATGTGGGAGTACCAAACGGTCTCCTATAAAGGAATAAGTTGCATGAAGTACACAATGTTGGAGGTGATGATGGTTCTTGTGGCTCTTATTGTAGCACTATGATCTATACCCTAGTAGAAGACATGGAGAGTGGAGTTAATTCCTTGCATGGTTTTGGAGCCTCGTTCTTTTGGGATGTAAGGCTAGGGAAAAATCATGGATAGATGAGCTTGATAAGCCTCGAGTTTGGTGTGATGCCTTAGTTGGAAGAAGACTCTATTTTTTTATTCTTGATGTTCCATGGAGGTCTTGGTGCTTGTGTTGATGCAAGAGTCGATGACCTAGGGCTTGAGGACTCAAACCCTAGAATAGACTTGTATATTTGGAGAGTAGTGCTAGATTTGTCTTCCCATGTTCCTGTGTGATGCAACATGCCTAGGGTTCACAAACTTGTTGAAGCCAATGAGAAATTTCTTTTTGATTCTTTCTTGTTGTGGATCTTTGGTGGTGGATAGTGTTTTCATGGTTTCTCTAGCTAGGGTTTTAGAGAGTTGGAAGATTGTACCATCTTGTGATAAGCTATGAGTATGTATATGTTCTTCATTTATTATATATATATATATATATATATATAGTTTCCATTTGTCCAAATTGTGTAGTTGCATAGTTGATTTTCATCTTGCATTGTCTTCTTCATTGGGTAATTTCTAGCTTGTGTTGCTTATGTTGATTTGGCATAACATATTGCTGAAAGTGTTAAGTGATTTAACATACATCTTGAATATAATAGAGTGGATTTATCTTTGTAAATCTATTGTAATTAAAGTGATTTCAGATTTGGTTTATGCTTGGAAAGTCTGCCATAAGGGTTGAAACTTGTTGGCATATGTTTGGTATCCTTTCTCTTTGGTTGCCTAGTGTGTTCGGTTGAAGTGAAATGAAATATTGTTTTTTGTTGTAAAGTAATATTTCAAATTATCTATGAGGCTAAAGTTCACAACAACTAGATCCAAGAAACCTCTAGTGTGAAGTGAAATTTCTTAGTTTAGAATAAAAGTCATAAAGCAGAAATTTCTACTCTCTAAGCTGTCTCATCACTTTTGTGAGGGTATAATTCCCAAATTCCATATTTTTGGAATTCCCAAGTTCTTTAACTCCTTGAATCCTTGAATTTCCAAATTACTGAAATTCTCAAATTACTTGGACAACTATCACACTGAGTTACATCTCCTTTTATTCCTTTACACTTTGAAGAATAAATCACTCAAAAAAAAATAATCATCCTTTTTTTTGTCACCACCATCCACAACCTCCTTTGTTTCATCGGGATAAACATTTTTGTTTCATTATTTGAGGGGTCAATGGTCTATGTTTCATTGTATTCTCAAATTTAAAAATATCAATCGCCCTTGATGGTGCAAAGGGACATCATAAAAGAATGCAACATCTTAAATGTAATTTGTATTATGTGGATTTTAACATAATATATGAGTAAAGATGCTAATAGTTGGAGAAAAGAACACGTTTGGACCATTGGCTTTTTTTGAGAGCCAACTAATAATAGTACCATTGATTTAATCTATAGTTATTACCTATGAACTGTTAAGTGTAAGTGACAACACAAATATGAAATTAATGTGTACACAAGCTACTTCAAAATACCATTGAAAAATATAAAATCATATTTATAGTGATATAAATATTATATGTACGAATTCCCCTATATGAATCCAACTTCTATCTTCCTTTCTATAGAAATTAGTAAGAAAATGATAACATTGCCTTATCATCAGGCTTTACAAGTTATCTATATGGAAAAGTTGTGAATGGGAAATCGTTGTAATATATATATATATAATTGATTTTGTCCATTGGGTGTAGTTTGGGTGGTTGGGAGGAATGATTGTTACACTCACTACCTAGGTTCAATTCCTTGTGAGTGACATGTTGTGCCCTTAAATGGGTCTATAAGATGCTCTTATTGTTGATCCCCCAATATTCCGAAAATGTTCAGTCTCCCCATGTTCTCTTGTTGATTTAATTTTTTTTTTTTTTTGGGTGGGGGGGAGGATATCCATGAACGTAATGGTTACTTAGTATGTCAATCTTTCATGATTTGTATGAAACAATACAAACAATGGTTCACAATGCCTATAAAACTGTCATTCTATTTTATTACTCGTTGCCAATGAAAATTTCATATTGCCACCATTTTCAAGAAAAATAGAATGCCAATTTGAAAGGAATATTTTACCAATAAAGTTTCATTACCACATTTCAATCAATTCTATAGTATTTATGCTATCCGTGTAATTAACATAGTAAATTCTACCACATTTTTCCCTTCAAATATCATCCCTATCCAAAATATTAAGACTGTGGATGAAGTTGCTTAATGTAAAATCTAGTGATGTCATCTATTGCTTCTAATGTGTGGCTTCACTCGTCTCATTCAATAATTCCACCAATCCATGAAAGAGGACACATGTTGGCATATTAGCGCATCCAAGCAAGTCTATTATCTTGAATCTTTTCAATTCCAAGCAAGTCTAGAACTTCGTGAGTTTTCTATGTTTGATTCTAAGTAGGCTTGGAGCTCCATGGGTTTCCTGTGTCACTGTTGGTCACTCGACTCATTTGATACTCCTAGTCCATGGATTCAAAATCTAGACATGGGACCAACCTTGGTTTTGCAAGCTCTCAACAACATCCAAGTTCACAACAATCTCGACGATCTTCCAATTTGTTCACTTCAAGAATTCATATAAAAAGAATGTGTATATTAGATATAGGAGGCAATTACTTCAACTTATGAGCATCGACATTTAAGAATTTCTTATTTCCCTAGAAAATCGCTTGTGCAACTTCAAATAATATTAATGTAATTGTTTAGACATCGACTTTTCTCTGAGATCCAACTAATAAATGTTCCTTCTTCGTGAGCCTATAATGATCTAACATAAAATTGTCCACTAGGAAGCTTGACACTATAGAGAATACTGCTAAAATGACAAAAAAAATGTTTTTAGTGTGAGCTATATAAGAATAGAGGTAGAAGGGGAAGACTTGCTATCAATTACCAAGGAGGGAAAGACTTTCTATTGAAGCACATAAATCTGGGAGACATTATTGCTTGAAACTCAACATAAAACACAACAAACAACATATGTTAAAAATAATGGTGATCACACACCTGCCCTTTAATTCGTGACACTTGATTGACAAGTGGACTAGATGACTGCGACCTCTCACAAGTGAAGTAGAATGGTGAACAATTGGTGGAAGATTGCATAAACCATCATCTCCAAAAATACACCTACAACATAATTAAAAAATGATTAAATTCTATATATTTATCAAATCTTAAAATATTTTACAATTGAAATATGTACTAGGATCATAACACTAAAAATATCCACTACATTAATAAAGATAATACATCATGATCATATTACCCTAAAAAAATCCAATAAACTTGCACTTAACTTAAATATTCACACTTAAAAATGTTAAAATTATATATATATATATATATATATATATATATATATATATTATATATATAAATTATTATTAAGATTATCTTATCTAATTTGTCATATATCTTTGTATGAAGTAGCTTCACTTACATTCAATTAAGTTATTCCCATGGTTGCTTGGAATGTTAAATGATTTGTTTTAAAATTATAATAATAACTTTTCAAAAACTAAATACATTACATTTTCAATTGGACAACATCGTCAGAAGATACGACATTTCAATATCTGGACAACATCATCATCCTAAGATGTGGCATTTCAGTGTGACACAATTTTATTGTTTTATTTATTTATTATGACTCAATTAAGACATTCACATAATTGTTTGAAACGTTAGAATGATTCATTTTAAAATTATAAGAATGGTCTTTCAAAAATTAATTGCATTGCATTTTCATTTGAACAACATCATCATACTCATAGATATGACATTTCAACAACAATTGTTCTTTAGTTTTTTCAATAATCTTCAAAATAAAAGTAATGTTATTGTTAAAGATTAGTTAAAATATTATTAAAAAAAATTATAATTAATATTTTGTAAATCAATCTTCTCGTCAAATTAAAAAGATTATCAAACTAAAAATATTATCAATTTTTTAATATATATACTTACTTTATTAATTTATATAAATAATTATATTTATTTATCTAAAAATGGACATCTCATTAAAAACATCACATTATCTACCTAATAAATAAGCTCACCTTAAATGCAATGTCTAATGTTTGTGATAAATAAAACTTTTTAGAAATATCAAATGCATAACATCACCATATTAATTATCTACGAAATGACAATTCTAAATAAGCTCACCTTAAATGCAATGTTTAACATTAACGATAGGAATGACTTTCTAGAAATCTCAAATGCATAACTTCACCATATTAATTATTTATGAACCATTAGACAATGATATTTTCTAGAAGATATACCAAATACTTACTTTGAAAATAGAGCTTCATACATATTTTGAAATATATTATTTACAAATTATATGGATTTATGAAAATAAAGAGAGAACTCCCTCGAATGGGGTGGTAACAAATGGGGCATTAACCACACACGTGGTGAGTCACGCTGCCACTTCACTTTATCATGGAAAACTAGTGACAAGTGTTGAGGAGTGGCTTCAACATGTGTAGAGGTATGAGATGGGAGGGTGGGAAGACTATGAACTCGCTTGCTCCAACAAGTGAAATGAATACTCCAATGATGAGTATAGAGTGGGAGCATAAGAGTTAATCTCGAAATTGGATAGATGATTGTTGATAAAAAATTTGGTCACCTTGATTTTCCTCCCTTTGGAATAATAATTTGTTTTTGATATCATAAGAAAGGAATTTTAATGATCATAAGCTCATGGCGTAGCCCTCAGTCTTATCTTTGTCACACATTTTATAGATTCAAAATCCGAGTCTGTATGCTCAAGATATGCATGTTTTTGCACAACCGCCCAATAAAGAGAATTGCAAGAAGAGTTTTGAAGAATTGATCAGAGAATTGCAAGAAGAGTTTTGAAGAATTGATCGGGATTTTTTCTAAGTATTGTGCCCTTCTCTTCTCTTCTCACAATCATATTCTCATACTTAGTCATTTTTCCCATTCCTCATGCAACTTCCTCTCTCTCTTATTCCTTTAACTCTCTTCATACTCTTATTCCACACTTAGCCATTTTCTCGCTACTACCATATTCCCTTCACTTTGCTTCTCTTACTTAGTCTCATTTTCTCTCATCTCTTCCCATGGTTTTATTTCTCATACTTCTCTCATTCCATACTTAGTCTTATTTCTTGTTTCCATCTTCCACTCCTACACTCTATACTCTATTATACTTAATCATTTTTTGAATCTCCACCGCGGGTCTGCAATGATCTTATCATCGTTCCATATTCATCCGACCAATCCTCCATACTTACTCTATTTTCCATACTTCACTACCTCTACAATATTTCAATACTTAGCCAATTTTCCAACTTCTCCGCGGGTTCACAAGGCCCTTCTCCTCCCACCCCCTACATCCAAACTCGATTCACCTTTCATACCCAAATTCTGCGTCTCCTTCCTCATCTCTCACCTCACCGCACCATGACACTCACATCCGACTCACCCCCACGATGTCACGACCCTCACTACCTGCCATACTCCACCGACCCGCCATACCTCCCCTCTCCTCTCGTCCATCTCCCTATCTCCAAACTTAACCGTTTTTCTATGTTTTATTCCACCCAATCATATTATGACATTTGGCTAGTAATCATACCAAGACATGTGGCACCTAGCTGGACCTACCCACGGATGACATGTGGCAGTGATGTGGACCTACTCATGGAAGACACGTGAAAGATGATTGGGCGATGACATGATGTTGACTAGGCAATGACATGGACAATGAATCGACAAGTGGGTCGTCAAAATTTATATTAAGTCATAAATATTCCCAAGGCTTGACCTCCATAGCTTCCTTTGTTCCACATAAAGTGTATGGAAGGTTTTACATTATAAACACAACATTCTCAATTAACACAATTCATGAGGGATTTGATTTAAATGGGCAGAATTAAATCAATAGATGAGGTTGACCCACGAAATAGATCGACGGTGGTTGAGTCTCCGACTTCCCGAGCTCATATCTTGAGTTCCTGACCTCCATTTTCAGCAAATGAGACCTTGTTGGAAAGTTCATTCAATGAGGAAGAAGATGGAACAAGTTTCAAGAGAAGAAATTGGTTGTAATTCTAACAGAAATTTAAAGAATAGTCAACTATGTTTTCATGGTTGTCTAAGAAATCTATTTGGAACTTCGAAGTCCCAAGGATATAACTTGAGATCTAGAACTCCAAATTTCACTCAGGAGGATTCATTGGAAAGTTGGAATGATGAATATTACTTCTGGAATGGTTTCCAAGACTGAGAAATCAAATATCATGCTCAAAAAATTAAAGCATAGTCCACTTTTAAAAAGACATCGAGTTTAAATTTTGAAAATAAAAGTTCATTTAAAAACTTTTATTAAAGACAAAATGGGCCCCACTTCAAGGCACAAATTTTAATGACATAAAATCATTAATGAGAGTTCAATGAAACATTAATTAAAATGGTTATTCCAAGAAGAAAAGCGTGTGGAAGTTCCTAGAAGGACCAAAACCCTAACTACTTCAAGAAAGCATTGGGAGCAACTTTAAAAAGAGGGTAACACCATCAAAGACAAATTCAAATTATTGTTTGCAATCAAAAGTTTCTACAGTGGTGAAGAGTCTGCAGGAAGTAAAACTCTATCTTTCCAAGATTTTATGAATTGACCCGCATAAACGTTTCTCTCCTTACAATTTCTTCTTCTCTGTTTCCTTCCATCAAATCTTTCATGTATTGTAATATTTCAGTCATCTTGTAATATTTCAAGTCCAGAGGACCAAGATCCCTCCTTGTAAAAAGACAACTGCAGTTTCATTTAATTTATTAGTTGTCATTGAGATTTTGTAGAGGCTATTTTAACTCTCTTGTTTCTAACATTATTAAACTTGTAATATTTGGGATATTGTTATAAATTTCTTCTGCAAAGAACTAATTCAGGGCACTACATTAGTGATTTCTCAGACTTTGAGTTGAAATAATGTGATTTCAAATGTATTGTCTATCAAAATTTGTTTTCTAAGTTTCAAAGAAATACTCATTTAAAGTTCTTTGAAGACTTGCCCATTTCTATTTTTTTTCATCTTCCAAAAGTCATAGCATATTCCAGGTTCAATTTATTTTACAAGAAAGGAAGAATTTTTGTTGAAAGGAGACTTCAAAACCTCGTGGACATAACTCTCCACTAACACATTTTATCATTCTTCTTCAAATGATATGATGTATATTTGTGTAACTGTATATAAGGGTTGTACATTGTATATACAAAGATTTGTTGGGAGATCTTTCAGGGTTTTGTCTTTATCATTTACCCTCTACATTCATTGTAGAATCATATAAATAATCTTCCAACATTTCAACCAAAGGGGAGTAACACCTCTATAAAAACATAGGCAGATTCATATCCTCATGAGGTTGTTGTTTGGATTTTGACCAATCCGAACATCAACATTTTCTGGTGACCATATTGGGGAACAATTTATTTTCAAAGTATCCAAGGCTTTGTTTCATATATGATTGAGGAACCAGAGTCTCCATTGTTCAAAGTTTCAAAAAGAAGATTCAAGTAGACTACTACTTGTTTTAGATGCACATGGTTTATAAAAATATTATTGAGAGATATTTGGATGACCTCAAAGGTAATGTTCTTGTATTTTTGGGCACAAATCAGATATCAGAATCTTTGAATATCCAAGAACCATAAAATATTTGGGAATATGAATTCCTTGGCGATTCCATTGAAAGAACTCTTAAATTATCTGACAACTCCATTGGAAAGATTGAAGAATCTCAATAAAATCCTCATGGCAGCTCCACCAAAGAATTTCGTTCATGTTGTGATGCTCATTTTCCTTCTCCACCAAGATCATCAAGGGATTTACAAGACTCAACAAAAGGAAGAGGTACCCAAAGAAGGATGCGACTACATAGAAGCCATTTAAATATGCCAGAAGTAGATTTTCAGATGCCTGATATTCCTATTGAATTTTTTTTCACATTATTTGGGAATACTTTAGAAGATGCAGAGCAACACTTATTTAGATTTAAAAGCATATGTGATGTTTTCAATATCACTAAATATAATGTTACATGTTGATTATTTTCACAAAATCTGCATGGGGATGCTCGTGAATGGTTCTATTCATTGCTGCCTAGGACCATTACTAGTTGGGATGTGTTGGAAACTTCATTTGTTGAAAAGTTCATTGCAAGAGTGCATTTATGTATTTTTGCTAATGCTTTCAATGTTTCTTCCCACCCACCCTCTCCCATATGAACACAAGACAATGAAGAGAGTGAATTGGAAGAAAACCCTAATCAAAGATTGGAAGATTTTTCCAAATCAAGTCATACTGCTGAAAATAAAAATGAAAATTCCAATTTGAATAAACAAGATTTCAACCTCTCCTATACTCCATATGAAGATCCTTCAAGCAGTAAGTTTGAGAATGAAAATGAGGAGCCTTCACCAAATCACCAAGAATATTTCATCCAACATGCTCATCATGTGGAAAATGTTGCAACAAATGATGAAAAGCCACAAGAACAATGACAACAAGAAGAATTGGTGGAAGAAATTAATCTTGAGAACAATAATGGCCAATATTGTCATTGCACAAAAGAAGAATCTTTTTAGATATTGTTGATGAACCAAGAATTTTGGATGTGGTTGGAAATAAGGAGAAAGATGAAAAAAAATTCAAATGAGAAACTTCTCATCCAATTGAAGATTGCAACACTCATGAGCAATCAAGAGTTGATTTTATTGAATCATGGTTCCAAAGCATTGTTGGCCAAGAAATGCAATCATAATTTCAACACATTCGGCTCAGTTTTACATTAGTATTCTTTGAGAATACTCTTGATGCCTTGATAGCAGCCCCGATATGTTCCCCACTACTGGAGTTCATTCAAAAGATCAGTTGGATGCTTGAATGGATCCATTGGAAATCTACCTAGACCTAAAAGTGTCCCTTTCCTCCAAGTAGGATAGGGTAGGTAGATCTTGTTTATACATAATTTATTTCTTCAGTCAAAGTTTTGCACAATAAAGTGGTTGCTAGATGGAAATAATGTTTGAAGATGACTCCATATCCCAATGGAGAAGGAAACTAGTCTTCATATTCTGGATTCTCAATAACCCATAGGGGGTCACTGTCCCACAGTTGGAGCCAATTATTGATCAAGAATTTGATCACCTCGATTTTCTGCTCTTTGGAAAAAAATGATATCAAAGAAAATAAATTTTGAATGATCATAAGCTTATAGTGTATCCCTCAGTATTAGCTTTGTCACACATTTTATGAATTCAAAATTCAAGTTTGTATGCTCAAGATATCCATGTTTTTGCACAACTTCCCAACAAAGAGAATTGCAAGAAAAGTTTTCAAGAATTGATCAGAGAATTGCAAGAAGAGTTTTGAAGAATTGATCAGGATTTTTTCTAAGTATTGTGCCCTTCTCTTCTCTTATTATAGTCATCATCTCATACTTAGTCATTTTTCCCATTCCTCACACAACTTCCTCTCTCTCTTATTCCTTTAACTCTCTTCATATTCTTATTCCACACTTAGCCATTTTCTCACTACTCCCATATTACCTTCACTTCGATTCTCATACTTAGTCTCATTTTCTCTCATCTCTTCCCATGGTTTTATTTCTCATACTTCTCTCATTCCATACTTCTCATCTCTTCCCATGGTTTTATTTCTCATACTTCTCTCATTCCATACTTGGTCTTATTTCTTGTTCCCGTCTTCCACTCCTACACTCTATACTCCACTGTGGGTTTGCAGGTCCGCAATGATCTTATCATCGATCCACTTTCATCCAACTGATTCTCCATACTTAGTCTATTTTCTATACTTTAATACCTCTGTGATATTTCAATACTTAGTTGTTTTTCAAGCTTCTCCATGGGTTTCTAGGCCCCTTCTCCTCCCACCCCCTACATCCGAATTCGATTCACCTTTCATACTTAGCCAAATTCCAATGTCTCCTTCATCATATCTCACCTCATCGCACCGTGACACTCACATATGACTCACCCCTATGGAGCCACGACCCTCACTAACTTCCATACTCCACTGACCCTCAATACCCCCCCTCTCCTTTCGTCCATCTCCCCATCTCCATACTTATTCATTTTTCTATGTTTTATTCCACCCAATCATATTATGACACGTGGAGAGTAATCATACAAAGACACGTGGCACATAGCTGGACCTACCCACAAATGACACGTGGTAGTGAAGTGGACCTACTCATGGAATACACATAGAAGATGACTGGGAAATGACATGATGTTGACTAGGTGATGACATGGATGATGACTCGGCAAGTGTGCCATCAAAATTTATATTAAGTCATGAATTTCCCTAAGGCTCGACCTCCATAGTCTCCTTTGTTCCATGTAAAGAGTATGTAATTTTTTACATTATAAACACTACATTCTCAATTACCACAATGTATATGGGATTTGATTTAAATGGGCAAAATTAAATCAATGGATG
>CBVK0105435017.1:0-15325 GCA_900067695.1 Picea abies | reverse complement strand
TTGCAGAAAAAAAAAAAAAAAAAAAAAGAATAAAAGAAAAAACAAAAGCAAGTAACTAACTAACCCAAAGGAGAACTCCCCAGTGCAGTCACCAATTCTATTTCGGGGATTTCTCCCCTATGATCCAGGTTAAAGATCACATAAAGCAGTTGCCCAGATAACTGACTTGAAATTAAAAAACAATTTAAGAAGTATAACTAACTACTAGGGGTGAATATCCACCTACCTAAACTTTGAAGTTTGGAGAAGAGTCTTCTTGTAAGTCCCTTCTCCAATTCCTCACTCCAATATTCTCCTTGCAGACTTGCACACATAGAAAGACAATACTGCAATAAAAGTAGTTATGTAACTAACTTCTAACTACACACACAAAATAAGATTAGTTACTTAAACAATTAACCAATTGATGCAATTAAAATTAATCAGAAAGAGATTAAAAAAAAACATCATTTTGGACAGGAAAGAAGAGAGTTCTCATTTATATTAACAACATGTAACAAAGAAAGACTCAACCGGATCATTACTGTAACATTGGATGGATACTGCCATCTGGATTCCTCCGCCTAGGCCACTGAAGACACTTGTACCTCCTGAACCCTTTCTCTAGTGAACTGAAGGAAAGAGAATGAGAAAGATGCTGGAAACAACGGTTTCCAAAAATTAGGGGGATGGTCTTAAAATCTCGAGGAAATGGCTTGTAAACTGAGTGGAATTTCACTAGCATAAAGGTGCTTCAGTGAATGGTTCATCTCCTCCACCTAATGGCTCTTGTTTATACTTTGAAAAGGTGGTTGGAGTAGTTAGGCATGTGCTATAGGAGGTGATTAACCTGGGAAACCCATGAACTCTGCCTAAAAAGGTGCATTATGCACACATTTGTTTTTTGTGCAAAATGAATGCATACACGATTTCTTGAAGGGAAAAGACAATATATTAAGTTTCATCCGCACTATGTTAGATCAAGAGTAACGTGTGACTAGCCAGAGGGTGGTTTTTAAAGATCTAGAGGAGGAATTTTGGGGAATTTTGGTTTCTAGGAGGGATATGGATGTGGGATTTAGGCCAACAAGTGCATCTATGCATATGTTGTGGAAACATATGCTATAAAAATCAACATAGGTTTAGTCATCAATAAAAATCAGTTGGTGGGACCTCTAGTCGAAAAATTTATCATCAAATGTGTTAGTGATGCACCCACCTCCAATACTATGCATAAGATCTTCCCAATTGACCATCTTGGGATCGCTAATTCTGAGTGGAGCGAGTGAGAATAGTGGGTGCATTGACATGACTCTGTCAAAGAAAAAAGAGCATAACATACTCCCATATCCAAAGTTCATTTTTTGCCCCATCCCACAATCTATTAATTGGGATTTTATATTGGTCAAAATCCCTATGCACCAGTCAAATATTATAGGCCTCAAGCACTCCACCCCTTAATACATTTGTCGCATGATGCCTACTGTAGTGTTGCAGAGGCAACCACTCTAGCAATTGCAAGAAGGATGAGATTTAATCTTAAATTCTCTATACTAATGATCCAGACCTGGAAGCCCAATTTTTGGGTCCTTGTGGAATAATACGTGTTGACATACTCATGTATATTCATGGCACCACTACCACATCATCCTCCCTTCATGTTCACAAACATTCCTTTTCGGGACAAACATGTGATAAATTAAATGTCCTTAACTTTGAGCTTGAGGAGATCATTATCCAGGATGAAGGCATCTTGGTTTGGTCCCCAGTATCCTATAAGGGTTTGTGATAGTTGTTTTTGGGAACACATGTTGGGAATGGTGAAACATTAGAGCAAATTTCAATCCCATAGGGCATTCATCACTTCTAGATCATCTACAACAAGGTTATTGACATCCTCATGCTCTCATTCCCTCCAAACAGTTCCCATCTACAAGTTATAGGATTTTTTTTTCAAGTGAGATGTATTTTTTTTCCATGTTTTAGGTGTTGCATGCACTCTTTGTGAAGTACAAGTGCATACACACACACCTTCCCTTCATTGGAAGTGCATATACGGCCATTCACACTCACACTTTTAAAATAAAGGTGTAAGTGCACCTTTCCTTCGCTAAGGGGTTTCCCCACAGGCCAAATTTAGAGAAAATTGAATTCAAAAGGATGAAAACAAAGAAGAGGGAGAGAAGAGTTACTTGGAGTCGATGAAATTGAAAATGGACGGTGGAATATCCTGCAATATTTGCTTGAAGTATGATGGTATTTTGGAGCTAAAAACAAGGGTTTGGTGAAAAGTCAAATTAACCTGGTAAAAGTGCATTTTTCATCTAAATGTTAGATTTTTTACCCACTTGTTATAGTCTATAGTGGCTTTTATTCTTTTTTATGAGTTGTTTTTGTCATGATTAATGCCCAACGTTGTCATTTTATGTTGAATCTACATCACTTCTTCTCAGTCTTTTTTTGGCTGTCCCCTTGGGGATCCCACATTTTTTTGTTTTGATTCTTATTATTGCATTGCTTATCATTGTTTGGGATTTTGAGCCTAATGTCTGCTACAATTTTCCATTCATTGCTTACTACTTATGCATTCTCTTATGCCGATCACATTTTCATCTATTGATTCTATATATCAGAACCCTTATTTGTGGAAGAAATATGCTAATTAGTGTCCATATCTTGGACATCCTTCCCGCATCTTGCATAGGTGTGTTATGTGTGCGAGGAACTAGTTTCTTTCCCTATGACACTTGTTTCCTCCACTGTATCATGGAATTCTTTTATTATTTTTAAGGCTTTTATAACATGAAAAGGAAAAAAATCAAATATATAAAAAAGAGAGTGAGGGGGGGATAATTAAGATCTTTAATTTTTGTGCCAGTAATGTTAGTTATGTTTCCCTTGAACAAAGCCCCAAGTTTTGAGTCAATTACTCAAGAAGTTGGATCTTAGTTGTGCCTCAGGAGTTGAACTATGATGTTTGAGTTCTTACTCATATGGTTGGCTACTCTTCCAATCACTATGTAGAATCTGTTGTTGCCTCATGCATTGCAGATTTATATGATTGTTCCTTTTTGCGTCAAATGCTACCCAACTCACCATTGTGTCATGTTTGTGCTCAATGGTTGTCTTTAGCATGTGTCATCCATTCCTCATAATTATTGACTATACATGCTAGCCTTCCTAGTTTTCAAGTTGTTCTCAGTCATGTCATCATCAACGTTCTTTTCTCAGGATGTTGTAGAAGGTCCTCATTGACTTCTGACCGACGGGTCATCTCTTATGGACTGTGACATATTGCTATGAGAAATTGACCTAGAGTCAACATCACCTTGGGATTTTTTTCATCATTGGTAGGTTACCTTGGAATTTACAGATGATATTTCATCAATGGTTTCTAACTGAGTGGTTTCCTATGTGTTCGATGACAATAGCCCTATTCACATGGTGGGATTCATGTTGTACATTGGTTTCCCTTTTAATAATTGGTGGAATTCCTCACCTTTGTTAACATATTTCATTATCATTTGTTGCTCGGAGGGTATCTTCCATGTGTTATTTCCATACAGTGCATGCAAGAGATGTACTCAGTGGTGTGTTCTTCTATCCTTTATCCAAAACCTTCAAATCATTTACCTCATGTTCACTCATATTCAATTATGGGAGATGCTCTAATTACCTCCTTCTAGTGCATCTATTCTCATCGACATAGACTCATTTGCTCTAGGATTGGGATCTAGAGATTCTATAGTACCCTAGGGCCTATAATCATTAGTTGTAGGTTCCCTTGCTATCGATAGTGAGAATACATGAATGTCCCCTGATTGATAGATTCTACAAGTGTTCGATGACAACGCATCTATTCTCACTTGCTAGAGTGCACTAGGCACCTTTACACCCATTATCATCATCATGGGATTGTCTCACATTTGTTAATGGTATACATCAATGATCATTAATCAAATGATTTTCCACGTGTTTAACGTCGACTCATTTTTTCACTTGGTGAAGAATTGTACCATTGACGGGTTTGGATTGAAGTCCTTCGGCCATAGTAGCTTCTCCTCTTTATGTTGTTGCCTGAGTTGTGCAAGTTAGTACCACTTACCCTTGTGAAATTGCTACTTTTGGAGAATTATTTGTTCATTTCATAGTTCTATTTATTCTCTTGATATACACTAAGACAAAGATCCACTTTACATTTGATCATGGGTATGATCTATTTGACATGGATCCACTGTGAATTTTATTCATGGCCATGCTTTCCACATTCCATATACTTCATGTATCCACAATGTACTTGATTTGGTGGCCATGATTTTTCACACCTAAGCATGGGTGTGCCCGCCTTAGAAAGAGAGTCATTTGACACCTTGGTGTTTGTTGCAGGTACTTTCCCAAACCGAACTTTGGTAGACTCCATCTAGTCCCACTCACTAACTTCCTTTGTGATTTGGTAATGTATTTTAGCCATCATCTCCCCTTATGACACCACACATTAGGGGACCATATCATCCTACTGGTGTTTTTACTCCTTAATAAATCCCTCGAGAGATGCCTTTACTTTTATTGATTCATCTTCTTATCGGTTTTTTCTTAAGAAGAGTAGTATGTTTCTTGGCTCGATTAGCGCTTACTAGAGAGATATTGGATTTACATTTTTGTGCATTGATAACAAGGGAATTGATATCCTTGATCAAGTAGTATTGGTTTTCTCTCCTTGTTAAAATTGTATCTCTCTTGTAAATGTGAGTGCTTCCAAACATTACACCACATACATCAAGTAGTACTACATCTATCTCCACTTCATTAACATAGTTTTCACTTAAATCAAATTTAATCTTATAGAGCTTAGTGGCATTGTGTTTTAGTTCCTTATTTATCCATCCCAATGGGTATGGGTAAGGATTGTCATGAATTTATGTTATAGTATTTATTGACACCTCCATGTTCTAGTTGTCGTATTAGCCACCACAATCACCTCTTGCCAACTTTGCTCACTCTGTAGAATAACTAAACCTCCTTATCAATCCACACACTTTTCTTTCTCACAAAAGGAGCATGTACACACCTCTCCTACTCACAAAAGTAGTGTGTACACACCTTTATTGCTCACAAAAGGAGCGTGTACCTCAGAAAGTAGATAGAAAATAAAAAATTCACGAAAATCACATGTTTTTGAGTGGGGTTTACAGTAAAACGACTTATATAACTTGTTGATACATGTTACATACTACCTCAACCAACTTACAATGTTATAAAAAAGGCCTAGATGGAGAGTAAGTCTAAGCATTGAAGTAGTAACAAAACTATCATACTGATATCCTCACACTAAAGTAATCATAGGCAGTTGATTCCCTTAGGTTTTTATGACCTTCATCCCTCAAAAAGTCCTTGTTTCTTGAGTTTTTCTCATTTGCATGAATTTGAGGCCTAAAACCTCTCAGTTTTCCTCATCCTATTGTGTGGAGAAGAGTTAGAGTCTTAAAACAGTCCTAAGTGGCTCGGGACATAGGAATTAAGATCGCGATTACAGAAGGTGTTGGCAGCAAATCAGATATAACTTTGTATAGAGTTGTTCACTTTAATTGAAAAGGAATATCTCTCTTATTTCCCTCCCCCAAATCCAGTGTTTGTCTTTAGTAATTGATCTCTTTATATATTTGTCATGGAACTAACTCTCTTGACTAGTTAGTTGGGCTTAGTTATTTCAATCTTGATTTTGTTTTCATCTATTGGTTTGAGGAAGGTTGTTGTCTTCTTGTGTGTAGGTCTTGAAGCTTAGATTGGATCAAGGACAAGAGGAACTAGATTATTGCACGGGATTTCATCTCCAAACAAATGTCAAGATCAGATAGGTCCTCCTTGTAACTGAGAGGTAGTTACAATAAAAAATTGTAGGCTAATGCTAGATATACAAGTGCATTGTTATTCAAATCTAATTTGTTATAGTCCACCCTACCTATAAGATAACTTTCTCTTCAACAATTTCTAATCCAATCTTACCAAATCCTTTATTGTGAGGTTAGCTTGTGAACTAAAATGAAATAGAGCATCCTCCTTTTTCTTGTTGACATGGATATTGATATGGAGGCTCCTTGGGTTCCTTCTCTTCCTTGGTATGGAGGCTCCTCGGGTTCACTTATTTATACCTTATCGTGTAGACAATTTTTTTGTTTACATATGAGTTACTGTCTACTTGGTTGTTTAATTCCATGGCTAGCACATTCTTCTTCTTGGCCTCCTTCTTGTTGCTTTTTGGTTTCAAATATGGATATAGCTTCCAACACTTATCTTTGGCATGACCATCGATATTAAAATGGTTGCTCGGATCCTTGGATTGGCATGCAATGGTTGTTGTCTTCTTATTCCTTCCTTTCCCTCCTTGGAAGTGCCTTGGTGGTATTTCTATTTGGAACCATTTGGTTGTATTTTCTTCTTGTGCATATGCACATACAATGGTTGCACATAGGGATCATCAACAATCATATATTTAAAGAGCATCACTTGCCTCCTTACATGACTACAAAGGCCACCTAGATACTTGAGGAGTACATTCAGGTTCTTTGGAGACATTCTCAACATAATGTCTTGTTTTTAAACTTGATGGTGTACTCTTGTACACTTCAAACTGGCTTCTACTAGAATTAATGCTAGCAGATTCACTAGTTCTCTTCATACCCAATAGGGTAGAATTGGAATTTAGTGAGGGTTTTAAACACCTCCCACTTAGTTATTGGGAGATCATCCACTAGTATAAGGGGTGTCCATTGAAAACGATATTAGAGAGCACCATGTTACCTATCCTAAACCAACAAGGTTGATTCCTCAAAAAATGGATGAAATAATAGCAAAGGGACTATGTTTCAATTGTGATAGAAAGTACAATAAAGGGCATAAATAAGGTGAAAGAAATTATTCTACATAGACTATGAACAGGAATAAGATCAAGAATTGGAACCATCACAAGATATAGATCTAGAAGAGATTACTCCAACAATATCTTGTCATGCAGTACTCCACAAACTCTCAAGATACAAGGATACAACAAAAATAAAAATAAAAGTAACAGTGTTGATTTATTTTGGTAGTACTTGTAACTTCATCAATTACAAATTAGCAAAATATATCAATTGCTTCATATATCCAACACAAAAGTTTCAAGTAATGATTGCATATGGGGGTACCATAAATTTCTATGGGAAGTGCCATAGTATTAAGCTCAATATGGGGTAGTATTTATTGGATAGGGAAGTGCCATAGTATTAAGCTCAATATGGGGTAGTATTTATTGGATAGTCCCATGATTTCCATCCAGATGGGTGGTGTTGGTGTTGTATTAGGGGTCCAATGGTTACAATCATTGGGACTATTGGTCCTTAATTTTCAAGATATTTTCCTCAGAAGGAACGGAAATTGATCTTAGAGGTATCTAAGGGAAACCCTCTAAAGAGATAAGCTCTAATAGCATGACAAAATTACTCAAAAAGGGACACAGTGGCATAATGGATCAATTGTTCTCACTAGATGTTCAAACATCTATATCCTTTGCTCTAATGGATCTCCAAATAGTTATCAACAACCATTCTGAGGTATTTGGAGATAGGCCTAAGGGTCTTCCATTGGCTCGAGATCATGACCATGCTATTCATTTGCAACCACAAAGTGTACTACCTAACATTAGGCTTTACAAATATCCATATGCATAGAAGAGTGAGATTGAGAATATGATCCAATAAATGTTAGAGGATGACATCATTCAACCTAGACAAAGTTATTTCTCTTTACTAGTGGTGATGATTACAAAAAAGGATGCTTCATGGAGTATGTATCCAAATTATATACATCTCAACAAAATGATGATCAAAGATCAACTTCCTATTCCTTTCATTGATGAATTATTAAATGAATTACATGGAGCAAAATTCTTTACTAAGTTGGATCTTCATTCGGGATATCATCAAATCAAAATGTGCATATATAGGGTTAATGTATATGATATGACCCTATATATTCCCCCTTTACATCATAACAACCATGCCCTTATTGTTTGTGGTAAGGTTTGAGGATGGTCGGGATACACCATTGGTGGACACCACAAAGTAGAGACAACTAGTGGGGAACCTTATCTACCTCACTCACTCCCATCCAGATCTCTCGTATGTAGTAGGTGTAGTTTCCAGGTACATGCAGAAGCCACATGAGCTTCACTGGAAAGTTTCCAAGTGCATCCTCTGATATGTTCAAGGCACCACCAATCATGGGATTCATTATGAAGTCGATTGTACGTTGGACCTCATTGGCTTTGTAGATTTAGATCGGGCTGACAATAGGACAAATCACTAGTTCACTTCAAGGTACATGCTTAGTTTGGGATCCGGTCCCATTTGTTGGTTGAGTTAAAAGAAACCAACGATTTATTTATTGCCAGCAGAGGCCGAGTACAGAGGAGCGGTCAACATTACAATTCAGGCACTTTGGCTACATCACTTCCTCACTAATCTTGGTATCCAGTTCCACAATTAGACTGTCATCTAGTGTGACAGTCAGAGCATGCTCAAATTTTGCAGAGACCCAATGCAACGACATCAAACAAAACACAATGAGATCCATATGCATTACATCAGAGAGTTTATTCATGGGAGGATCATCAACTTGTAGTATTATCCCTAATATTAACAGATTATCGACATCTTCATGAAGGATTTCACTGAGTAGAAGTTCCACTTTATGCATGATTGTCTTAGAGTGAAGGACACAGTTGCCTAGTAACTGACTTTCTTTCTTTTTCAGCATTGTACTTTGAGAGGGGGTTTCTAATGAGGTTTTCCTCCTTATTTTTTTTAGTGTTAATTGATTAGATGCATTGTAAAATGGGTACCTAACATGGCTTCTTGATGGGACCAATTCTTCATTTACTCCCTAATAGTGTTCAAGGGGGGTGTTGGATATATTACACACCCACCTAGTATTTATTTTCCTAAGATGTTAGTCTATGTTGAGGGTGTGACCCATAGATGAGAATATTCTCCCCTGAGAATATTCCCCACCAAAATAGGGTGCCACCTCCTCTTTAGTCTTGCTAACTTACACTTCAGTAGACTAATGGAGTAGAGACATGCATGGAAACCTCGATTTTATCACCAACAATCGTGTGCTCACCTCAGTATCCTCGTCAGGAGGGTGCATATCACATGCATGAGGCTAGGAGAGTGCTACACATGTGCATGCATGAGTTTCTCTCCACTCCACTTGTGTTATTAGCTAGTTAAATTTTGACTGCATGGCTAGTTAACTAGGACTAGGTGGCAGTTCACTCCATAGTTTGTCAGTGGGTGTTCATGTCTCTCTATATCACTACTACGGTGCATTAGTTCAGCCATGTAGAGTATACCATGTGTATTATTTCATTCACACATATAGTTAATACAATTCATTATTCTTTCTCTGCATCTCTCTCTCTCTCTCTTTCTCTCTCAACTTTGCAAGATTTGTGTGAATTGTTGCTAGCTAGATTCTATGTACATGTTTCAACCAAATTCTACAATTTTAATATAGAATAAAGCTTCGAGCATAACATCTTAGGATGGTATGCAATTTAAGTAAAAAGATTCTTTTGGATAAATGCATGAAGCCCAAGCTAGTTTGACATGAGTCTCGATGATTGATGAACCCATATACATTTATCAATTATGAAACTCATATGTTTTATGATAATGAAGTAAAGGTGTATTTTTCCCTTTACAATTCAATTTCATATTGTGCAAGTAAAAGTGTATTTTTCCCTTTGAAATTCAATTACAAATTGTGTAAGAAGTTCAACACTGAGTGTTGGGTACGTGTTATATTCTTTTCATGACTAAACCTAGTGTTTGTGTTGCACCGGGTGCTCATGGGGGTCGCAAGGGGTCACCAGGGTGTTCAGAAGATCGCCCCCTAATTTTATTTTTTTGGTTTTTTTTTGCGTTCATTTTTAGTGGTTTTTCGGCACATGGTTTTCATCGATGGTTTTCTAATTCTAGTTTAGGAATTAGCGTTGTTGACTCATTTGGGTCAATGTATTAGGGGTTTTGCATGCCACAGTATCCTATATATGTATTGTATTGTAAACAATGAAGACATGATGAATATAAGATTAGAGGCATGGCTCTAAACAAGTTGTTGGTTTTCCCGGTATGGGTTTGCAGGGTAAAATTTATGTGTAATGTCTGTGTGCCATTGTATTTTTTTGTTTTTATTAAGAATATATTTGCAGTAATTTATTGTACAAGGTAAATCTACACTAAGATCAATAACTTTTGTTAACACCTTAGCTGGTACAAAGTTATCCTTTTATCTTTTAATTTGATTTCAATAGTTAATTATTTCTAACTAAGCTAAACCATAAACCAACCTTAATTTTTCTAGCTTCATCAATAATTGATTTAGAAGAAAGAATTTGATTTTGGAGTGGGATATTACATGCAAAAAAAAATGTATGTATTACATTACAAGTAGTTCAAAAGCATACTTGGTTTGGTCATCGTTGAGGTGAGCATGTTGTTGTGGTTTTTATTTACATAATTACTTTATAAAAAGGTTTCAAATAAAAAAAAAAAAACGTAGGTATTGTGCATGAGAGGTAATGATACATAAGACTAACAATTTACTCATATCATACACACATGATTTGCTTGTATAACAATGGAACTATTTTGACTTACATGACAGAAGCACATGTCCTTTTGAATATTGCTTTGCAAAGCATTATACCTTAGAAAAGAGTTTTGAATGTTATGTTTAGTGTGATAATGAAGCATATATTATTGCATAATTGGGAAAAAAAAATGGATAGCATAAGCTCATCTTATAGTTTTGCTTGCCTTTCACAACCATTTTTTGAGAAATAAAAACATTGGCAAAATTGTGTTAAATTGTGCATATTATTTTGTATTTCCTAATGATCAGGTATGCTTAAGGTTTGGTATTGGTTCAAAATACAAGCGAGATGCCTTGGTATTAAATGAGCTTTAAAAACTCTGATAAATTAGTCAACATTTTATCGCTAGTTCCAATACATTGAAGTTGCAATTTTGACATGTGAACATATATGACTTCAATAAATGCATGGATTTTAATTTTGAATTGAATGATGAACCTTATGACACAAGGTTTGTGGATTTGGGTGTTAATACTTATTACAATGGACCTTCAAGGTAAACAATGACACTATCTATTTTATGATGAATGATATCTATATATAACAAGTATATGATAAATGATATCTATGAATGATTTAAGAATAACAAGTATATTCTTATTTTCATTAGTGTAATTATTGATCTAAGGTAAACAATGACCCTATCTATTTTATGATGAATGATATCTATATATATAACAAGGGCAGTTGCGAAGCAACAAGTCCCTGCCAAAAGAAGCTAAGATATTGCCCTTACATGGTGTGTAAAGTACCATTGTCCCCAAAATAGTGCATTGACAAAATTTAAAAGAGTCATTGCACCACCCACCGTTGCAATATGGATAACTGCAACCCAAGGATCGAAACTCGAGGTCGGCTACGGTATGACTCTTGCAGCCTGACTGGATCTAAATTTTCCAGAGAGTCTCATCTAGAATCAGAAATATAAATTTAAAGTTAGAATAATACATTGTGTATGCTCGGCCCTGAAATATTTCTTGTATAATTTTTATTAACATTTAACTTTTAATTTATGAAAATGTAAAATCTGATATACAGATAAAGAGAAGGTGGGATACATTTGTAGAATATGAGTCTTCAATAATGCACCAAATTTGTTGACTCAGTCTCAGCTTCGTTTTCAATGCCTCTAACTAGTAGTTCATGTAATCAATATCTTGATTTATTTGATTCACGTGGTTGTTTAGGCATCTTTTTGGATTATGCCCTCGGAGGAGTGTTCATGTATCTGAGCCGACCAATGAAACTAAAACCAGAAAGCAACCTCTGAGGGGATGAAGGAGGAGAAGTACCCTCGTTCCATATTTTGCAAAGACAATAATCATCCTATGTGTGTATCGAGGAAACCATAAATTTACAAAGAAACTCCTCTCCCAAATATCATTACGTCTTGTTGCTAAAATCAATGAATTCATCTTTAAGGATTCAGTAATAGTATTTGATATTAAAGTTATTTATTGTCTATGATTGCAGCTAAATGGATTCATTAATCCTGTTTGATATAAGACTAAGTATATACCCATTGGATACAATCTATTTCTATAGCTATTTAGATTCCACAAAATTATTTGATGTCATTGACCAAATGCATGGTTTGAATCTATGAATATAGATAACCCAGAGACTGTTGATCATATGCATTAACTACATGGTTTCAATATATGAATATAAGACAATTTCATCATATGCATTAACTACATGGTTTCAATATATGAATATAAGACAATTTCATCAGTTTCTCTCAAGACGGCTTATGGCATTATATATTGAATGTTGAACTAAAAAAAAATTCCCTTCATCAATCTTCTCATTGCCACCAAGAGGTCGAATGTCTTTCTGAGACACAAAACAAGCGAACTCGGGAACAAGGAAAATGACAATGACAAATGGACAGAACATAGATGTTGCAACAATTGAAATTGCTACCTTAAACCGAAATAAAAGTAAGATTACCACGAGGAGGGTAACAAAGAGGCCACGAAAGTAAACACTCACATCATGCATCCACAAGTGAGAAGAAAAAATGCATCGGCATAAAAAAATCCCTAGCTACATCAAACCACAGATCATCGAAAAGCAAAAAGTGATCTCTCTATTATCTAATGAAGCAATTGGAAAAAATAAACACATATGAGGGCATCGTTGTATTGAAAACCGTGTATATTAATGGAGAGTAGAACCATTCTCTTGATAGACTCCACGTAGCTGAAAAATTAGAAGACGTGTTCAAAAGAGGAGAGGTAGGGTGTGGACGCGAAACCTTTTGACAATCACAATGCTTCATCACCATTACCAAAGCTCATCACCATTACCAGAGCTCGCTTCAAGGAGTTGAACATAGACCTATGTAGGAGGAGTGTGGAGCCTATGGAGAAATGCATGTGGGAGGACAAAGTTGTGGTCTATGGCATAACTGTGCAGGCTGCAATTATTATCGACGAAGGCAATGAGAAGGTGCAAGACCTATTGTTACTAGATGTCACGTTGTTGAGTATTGGGCTTGAAACCCTCAGAGGCATAATGACAATACTAATATCATGGAATACCACCATTCCCACTAAGGAGAAGATTTTTGGGGGTCTTAATTCAAGTATGCGAAGGTGAAAGGGCACGGATGAAGGACAATAACCTGCTGTGAAAATATACATGCATACCATAATTTTTGAACAATTCTAATTCGCACATTACACCAATTTTGGATGTAGATATGAACACAGGGTTTTTGAGTAAGCCATCGTCAGATTGTGTGAAACCTTCAGGCCATACAGGAAACCTTCTTACCAATCATAATGGCATACCGCTCATTCCCTTCCTTGTCAATATTTCATCATTATTATGTTTATAGATTTCCATTTCTTATAATTGAGGGCTTGGTTTTGATAGACTGATGCATAAACTAGTGACTAGGAAGTGTGTTCTTCTTTGCTTCTCCACCCTTCCATGATCTAATTTTTTTCTTGGATTTGGGGAGCTCACAGGAATTCCTCTTGCTCCCAGGGGCGTCCCACAGATTAATGGCACCAATGGCACTCTCAACATTTCTGCGAAATACAAAATGACGTGAGTGCAAAATAAGATTTTGGTCCTTGCAGTCCACTTTGGGGAGCTCACAGGAATTCCTCCGGCTCCCAGGGGTGTCCCTACATTGCTTGCTCACCCTGAATTCCCGGCTCACGTCCCGATATGAAGAGCAGTAAGTGAAATCCCCAGGACGATGTATGCTTTCTTTCTGCTTGATGTTATGGAGCAACAACAAGAAGCTACTTGTTGGTTGCCTGCAAGAATAGCCCACCTTTCATTGTTCGCAACGTCTAAAGCCAATGGGGAATACTCTCCCTACTTTTATGGCTGGAAAGAGTATGATACTAATCCCTACCATCCAATAAACAACCCTTCTGGAATTATCCAAATGGGTTTGGCAGAGAATCGGGTACATAACATAACATATCTATTCATATTCTATCATTTCACACACATAAGTGTTGGAAAAAAAATTAGTTTGCTTCGAATTGGATGATACTAACCATGTTTGAAATTACTTGCAGTTATCATTTGATTTGTTGTAAAGATGGCTACTTGCACATCCTAAGGCATCGATTTATGTCGAGGAGGGCGTCTCAAGGTTTAAGGAAATCGCTCTTTATCAAGATTACCATGGCCTCACTGCTTGCAGAAAGGTACAAAATTGTAACTTGCTTACACGACATGTTCTCCACCCAGCATGAATTTTCTTTCCTGGTAATGAAGGTTTCAAACCAAAAGATATTGTAATGTTTTGAAGAACATACAACACTTGAGACTTGTTCTTTTCTCATGAGCATTGCAGATTCCTATTGTCGATCCTCTGATTCCTATCGCCATCGTAGGCCTCGCCCTTTAGAACCTCGAGTGCAATGAATTTGACCATTCCGCACTGCATGCTAAATAAGGAGTACTCCCCTGCATTCTCCTTCATTGCGCTTGGCCCAAAATCGATTAGCGTGACGTTACTGTTTTCGTCTATGAGCACATGTTCAAACTTTAGGTCTCTATGATAAATGCCTTTACTGTGATGGAATTCCATGGCGTTGATCAACTACTGGAAATATTTCCTCTTTGTGTCTTCGTCCAGCTTTGTTTTTTCCTCTGATATCTTCGTAACTAGGTCTGCTCCTTTGACATACTCCAACAAAAACTCAAGGCGACAGTGCATCTTGCTTTTGGTGCTGCTGGAAATAGCATTTGTAATTGTTCACCCCATCTTCCATTGATCTGGTACACGTTTCAAATGTTGCGTTATCAATGCACATTTGTGAAGCATGCAACATAGGTCATATTTCTGAGAAAAACGTGGTAGGGCTCATGAGATTTGAGCTCTGAGACGCTTTCCAATTGTAATAAAACATTTTTATATTTGGATTTGATAATATTTACTTTATTTACTTATAAGTTTATTTTCTATTTGTCAATCAAAGAATTTTCAATGGAATTTGTACTGAGAACAAAATTATAGGTCATTTCTATAATATGATTTATGGGATTTAGATAACACAAATTTAATGCTTTTTTAAGTCTTCTGCATTTCTACATTCTGATGGGGTGTTTCATGGCAGTGCATGGAAATCTATTCAACAGTTTGGCATCAAATAGTTATAAATATGCTTGGTGAAT
>CBVK0105435015.1:0-10895 GCA_900067695.1 Picea abies | reverse complement strand
ACCCTGTGACAAGGTATCTAATGGTATTTTTGGAGTCCCCCACAATAGAATTTGGCTACTCTGCTCTGCCTACATCAAAAATAAACCTTGGTATACCGCATAGGCTTATGTCGCATTATTTGATGCAATGCCCAAGTTCCAGGAAAAGTCCATATCTCGAGTTTCTCTAGGGCCGTAGATCACCCCTCCCGCACCTGCCTCCCCGAATTATGAAACATTAGTTATGAAGGAAGATGAGACAATTTTCCCATGAAAGGAAGTCAAAAGGACATAAAAAAATACAAAGTGATTGTATTTGTATAAATAAAAAAAGGTTCTAGTGGTTAAAAAGTTACAGTTTTGAGGGAGGGGGATTTGTTATAAACAAACTTTTGCTATAGAGTAATATATTTCATTGATAATATAAGAATTGATTACAAACGAGGGGAAAGATTCCAATTTATATAAAAGAGGGACTAAAACCCTAACTTGTGGAAAAAAATATCTTTATTGGATAATTAGGCTATTATTTAACTAATTAATATTACACACTAATTTTTTACATGTAATATTACACACACTAATTATCTATATGAGGGTTTATTTAATACAAGTGGTTTCTTACAAAAATCTTAATACAAACCTTTAAGCTCGCATACGAAATAGTTCATAATATATATTTATTCGGATAAATAAAAATGTTGTGCGTAGATACACAACATCTGAATTAGGAAATTCTTCTAAAACACATAGTCTACATGTTATTTATGCGGGGTCGTAGACTTTGATCCTCACTAGAAATTTATGCATATAATGACAATTACTCTTAGGTATCCCTCTCGAACCAGGATAAAACTCATAATTCAACCTCGACTTGATTTTTTTTTTTCCAAATGAAAAAATTCTCTTTGTATTAGATTTGGAGTTTATCCAAGAAAGATACAAAATAGTGTCCAATCAATGATTTTGTCATGCCTATCAAAGCTTCAAAGGGAGATTCTGAATAAAAAAGGAGAATGTTTCAACTGTGCAGAAATATTGGCTGCGAACAGTACAATCCTTCGCTGATAAATGGAAGGCGAGCATCAAATGACTAAATAACAACAAACAAAAAGTTAGAATATAGTAATACTATGAGTAGTGCCCTCAAGTCCATCTACCCCGAGATGATAGGTTAAGATACCTGGATGCTCCAGGAAAGATTTTTTGGATAGAATATCAACATCCAAATTTAGCTCCCTGTAAATGTGTGAGAATTTAATCTATGAGAAGCTCTGAGTTAGATCTAGTATTCTATCCTTCCAGCATTCCAAATCCGAAACATGAAGTTTCCTCTTCTGTTTAGCCAGTCGATAATAATTTTGGAATCTCCTCTTAGGTGAAGATCCAAAATAGTATGACGAGTAACCTCAACTTGATACTCGTGCAAAAATGTACACATTCAAACAATACTTAACATGAACTATGTCTAACCGAAAAAGGTCAAAATAAAGTATTATAACATGTGTATGATAAATTATTTATTTTCCCTATTATTGATGATAAATTCAACCCTAGTAAGGCCTAGAATTCTCAGAGCAAAAATATAATCCAATGGAAGAAATGTTTATCTTAAAATTTGTTTTGAGGGGTACTACACATATTGCAATTCAAGATTTTTTTGCATGTGTGAGATAAGGCATGTGGAATTGTTATTTCAATATTGATGTTTGGACAAAGCGAGAAGTACATCTATGTCAATCATTAATCATATGATAGTGAGTTAAATTCATATTTTTGTCATTTGTGTATATAACGTATTATCTGTCATAAATAATAATACTTTACATAGAATATTGTGGCCTATTTGAGAACCCCTTCATATCAAAATCCACCTCAAGTGTAGATCCTGAGAAGTTTAAATAATAAATTAATTATAGAGAATGGATTATGAAGTGATCAACTGAATTATAAGAAATTGGAATTGCAAGAATGCCCAAGAATGTATAATATCTTCTAAGTTAGTACAAAGATTGATTTGAAAGTGATGCAAGAGCACCAAGGTGGGTGCTTGGTTAGGTATGCAATGAGGATTATTAGTGTAGAGTATTCATGGGAAGAAATTGTGCAAGACAATGCACAAATAAAGACGAAATGGTTATTGCAGCAAAGTGAACAACTAGAAAGTCAAAAGTGGCACACATGGGAGAATACAAAATGTCGTGCATTTGAAGTCAAAGAGACAAACACATGGTAGTTGGATTGAACCAAGAACTAATGGAGAGTGGACATTATAATGTGATGGTTGAGTCCATTGGAATTCCAAGAGACAAAGGTCGTCATTATAAATTGATGAACAAGTATAGAGATCAACCTAATGACAAATATGAGACAAAGACATTTAATTGGAGTCAAGTGGGTAGTAAGTTGAGTTTTCCTCAAGAAGAGGGATTTGGATGGAAGGCATACCTCAAGGAGAAGGTGGAGAACACTACTAGAAGATATGTAATTGAGAAGAAAACACACGGACATTAAGTACATATAGATGAGGATGGGTTGATGCATGAAGTAGATTGGGATTTGAGTGATTTTATGAAAGAAATCAAAGACTGTAAAGGAGGAAATGTGTTTGTGGGATTGACATAATGAAACTATGAGGGATAAATTTTAGGATAACTAGAACACTGAGCATATTTGATATACAAAGAAAGTGAGTTGTATTTGGAGAGGTTGCGAAGACTTGTGAAAGCTTAAGGGGAACTCTTTGATGTAATATGATTTTAATCCTTGATATGTTAAACGAGTAGACATTTCTAACTCAACTGATGCGTATTTATTTTTGTATTATTTTTCCTTTCTTTTGTGTATCTATGGTATGAACCAATGTGCACAGCCCTAAGTCGGGTCCATTGCACACTGTGATGTATCATTTTGGTATTAGAGCATATTTGATTCTTTGGGAAGAGTAATTTGGAATTGAAAATGTGAAATTACCTAGAATTTTGAGTATTCATATCAGTACGACGTGTAATTATGGCAAGAAGAGTGGGGAGATTTGGTGTGCATCATGAAATCTAAGAAACATGGAAGAGAATTGAGGAATTGGGGATACGACAATAAAGTGGATAACAAAGGAAAAACAAGAAGAGGAACATGAAAATGAGAAAGAAGGTGACATTGGAATCCAATTGCTTAGATTCCTTAAACGTGAGAAGGGATACAAAGTTGAAGTTTCATGCTATGATGGAGGTCAGAAAGCTAATCTCAATTTCCTTGCCTTTTGAGGAAAATCTCATGAAAATATCTGAAAAATTAAGGGCCATTATTCCAAATGATTGTAACCATTTGACCCATAATACAACATCAAAACCACCCATTTGGATGGAAAACATGGGACTATCCAATAAATAATCCCCCATATTCAGTGTAATACTATGGCACTTCCCAAAACAATTTTTGGTACCTCCATATAAAATCATTACTTGAAACTATGGTGTTGGATATACAAAGAAATTGAGATACTTTGCTAATTTGTAATTGATGAAGTTATGGGTACCACCAAAATCTATCAACATTGTTACCTTTTTCTTTTTGATATATCCTTCTATCTTAAGGGTTTGTGGAGTATTGGTGTCGACCAATGCATGATAAGATATTGTTGGAGTATTCTCTTTTAGCTCTAGATCTTGTGATGGTTCTAATTCTTGATCTTCTTCCTCTTCATTGTATATGTAGAATACTTTCTTCTCACCACATTTATTCCCCTTACTATACTTGTTGTCACATTTAAAACATGGTCCCTTTTCTCTTATTTAATCCATTTGTTGAGGTGTCAAACTTGTTGGTTTAGGAGAGGTAACATGGTGCTCTATATAGTTATTAGTAGCCACCATTCTAGTAGCCATATTTTTGTTTTCCACTTTCCTTTCCATACTGAAATCTTTCTCTAGGAATTTAGGTTCGAAGAGATGCACCTCATGTTGAATGTTATCCTTTAAAGTACCCATAAAAATATCTAACAAATTATCCTTGGGAATGTTCTTTACTCTGAGACTGATCTTTTGGAATTGTTGAATGTGCTCTTTAATTGGACCTTTTATCGAAGATTTATCAATTGACTAAAGAATGCATTGCTCTTAATATCCCCATAATGTGATCAATTCATCCATAAAAATGGACCAAGAGATAATAGAATTTTTTTTTCTTTCACAAGCTATCGATGCCACACAAATCAATATTTTTCCAAATACAAGGATGCAATAGGTACCTTTTGTAATCCTGGTGTTTGGTGTAGATCAAATAATTTCTCCATTTGGAATATCCATGTTATAGGATCTTTACCATCAAACTTCCTCATATCGATCTTTGGAAGTAGTTCCTTGGTGCCGCATTGAAACCTTGATGATGTGGATATTGAAGTAATGACTGATTTTGAAATTCAATATTTGTGCTCCCCAACTGTGGTAAAATACTCCCCATATGTGATTGAGTCTCAACACCATTGTTCTCCTTATTTTCATGATTTCCTTGGATCTCCATATCCCTTTTAGGGTTCCTCTATAAGAGCATGGCTTCTATGGATTTTTTCATTTAATTCGTGGATTTTTGTATTCCATTCATGAATCTTTGCATTTCATTCATGGATTTTTGTACTTCTTCCTTATTTTCATTCATGGATTTTTGTACTTCTTCGTTATTTTCATCCATCTTAATTTCCATTTTTTCTATCTTCTTTTCCATATCTTGAATTTTTCTTTGTGTGTTTACCAACTCACTACTTGTTATTGACCTAACACTCCAATCATTAAGTTGGTCCTCCAATTTGGATATCTTGTTATGTATCTCCTCATTTTCTTCATGAGTTATAGATGACATTTCTAGAGGTTTAATTGGTGTTGAATTATTTTTTGGAGCCATGTGGGGTAAAAATAATAATACTCCTCTATTTTCTCTTTATCACAAATTTAGAATCACCAAAAACAGATCCTCCAATAAAATGTTATGCCAATTGTAAGTTACGTACCTTTCAAACCCTTAATTTGGATTATGTTTGGATGGTTTACCTTTGTCCCGATATATATATGAACTTTGAACCCTTTTTAGTATGAAATTTTAGTTTATCATACTCTGATATGATTTCTTGAACTCCTAGAAACTTCACAGTCTGAATATTCCCTAATAAAAAGTTATAGCAAAAATACCAAAATGTCTTGTTTAAGACTAATTTCAGGATTACTAAACAACCCCAACTTCCATGAGATATATCTCACAAATTATAATGATTCAAAATCTAAAAAAATCCACATGGAATTTGCTATTTCTCCTCGAGATTCTAAAATTTTCAGATTTGGAAACTTCATAAAAAAAAAAATTACAATGACAATTCCAAGCCGACTCTTTTAAAATTGATTTCAGGATTAGTCATAAGCCTTGTCTTCCATGGAATATATATTTGAAAGTGTAGTGAAACATAATCTGAAATTTGGACCACCTACACTAGGAGATGTCTCCTCAGTCTCCACAAAATTTCACTATACAAAATCTCCCATAAAAAAAATTATAGCGAAAATCCCAAGATGACTCGTTTAAAATGGAATTTAGGATAAGTCAAAAAACCTATATTCCATAGGCCATATCTACAAAACTGTAACGACCCAGAACCTAAAAATTTTATGACAGGTACCTTGAGTTGTCTTCTAAATAAACTCCAAATTTTGTCATCTGAAGCGGCACAAAAAAAAATTATAGCAAAAATTCCAATATGATTTGCTTGAAGAAGCAAAACCCTAGGATCAATGCTCTCACCAAATGTTATGATCCAATGCCTTAAAAATGATAAGAATTCAATGGATACAATCCAATTCAAGGGGGAAACCTCCTTTTATAATATATCCAATTCATAATACAATATGAGATGAGATAATATTATCATAAGACTAGATCTCCTTGGTGTATATATATAGGAGACAAAGGTTACAATTATAATGAAATGGTACAATGAAAGGTTCTAGCCGACCTACTAATATAACACTAAAAATGTAGTAACCCATTTATAGGTCTTCATAATGGGTTTTATGCTTAAAATGGGGCTTTGTCTAGGGCTTAACATAATTGGAGCACAATAAATATTAGAGTACAAAAGCCACTAGAATACTAGGTCATGGAAGTGATTTCATATTAATAATGAGAAATGAAATAAGGGAAAGACTCGAAAAACAAGGGTAGATTTAAAAAGGAAGTAAAGGAGGATGGGAAATTGATTAGTACATCAAGACTAGAGGATATAACAAGGGACATCGATCAATGAATTATATTGACAAACCCTTACACTATCCCTATTCCTCTAATGTCTACATTATTCAAAGTTTTAGTAGTCGAAGGATTCCTTGTGAAAATTGTCTTCAGGTCAAGTCCTTCACTTAGTTTCCCTTTTTCTTCCACCATGTTAAAAACATAATTGAGTATGACCTTAGCATATGTACCTTTAAAATTGTCTTCAATCATCAATTATGTAAATTCATCTTCAATCAATGATTTTCTTAATTTGTCATGTATTATTTGTTGGGGTTGCTAACCACTTCCATCCCTCTAACTATGTCACCCAATGTTGTTATTACTAATATGTCCTCACAGTATTGTTCTCATGACGTGTCATACTAAGAGGTGCCCTCTCTAAATCCATTTATCTATCCAAGGATAGGGACCTCATTAGGGAAACATAAATTGATATAACAAGTCTAACGACATTTGGCTTTAAGGGGGAAATGAATAACATATGCATGACAATAACCATTAAAAGGGGAGGAAGTGGCATGGACCATAGTGACTTGGTTTGAAATGTTGATTTCTCTCACCAAAACATTAATCATAGGAGTTTGAGAGCTGAGAGGGGAGGAAGTGTAAATAATTTGCAATTTGAGTAGAAAGTAGGAGAAATATCCTCCACTACTACTTTATTATAGCTTGCTAACATGTGGCATTGATTATATTAGGTTGCTTTGAATTACAAACAACAATGTATATGAGAATTTGTTAAAATTTGTTATGTACCTTAGATCTAAAAATGCTATCACATACAAGACATCCAAGAATACCATGGAAAATCTCCTTTACTTGATTATATAACAATATCCTCTAGGTAGGGAAACATCCTAAAATTTATCCTTTTATGGAAGGAATCCACTCTCATTTACTTGTCTCTTAAGGTTGGGTGGCCTCTCAATGAGCTAAGCTCAAAATAAAATAAACTCCACACCTCTCATAAGGTTGACTCCATTATTATCTATAACTAACAAGAGAACTATAATCATAACAACCTCCTAACTACCTAGTGAACCTTCTTTAATGAGGTTGTGTTACATTTATTTAATGATAACTACCATAATGGAATTTATTTAATAATAAAAAAGCATAGTGGACCTAGTCCACTTTACATTGAATGGCATCCATTATTACTACTCTACTATGGGCTCTTTGGTCCCCCATTATGTCCATAGGGAGGATCCCAACATTCCACCCCCATTAGAAAATTGTTGCCCTCGATGTTTATTGTGGGGAGGTACAACCATAAACTAGGGTCCCATGTACAAGTTCTACCCAACATGCTGAAATATTCCAACAAGCTCCACCATAAACCTGGGTTCCATGTATGAGTGTTAACCAATATGTTGAAGTAGGCAATTTCCCATGTGCAATTACCAACTGCAGTACTAAAGTAATCGAAGGAGCTCATCCATAAACTTAGGTCCCAGATCCAAGAGTTCATGTTGAATCCCCACTAGATATGCCTAAGCTCAATACGTGGTTGAAAATGGTGCTCCAAATGCCTAACATAGTCATGTAGATCCAAATATATAGATCCAACCATACCCAAAAATTTGTCTACATAAGTGAAAAAGGTCAAATGTGGATTTGAGAGGCACACTACTACAATAGAATAAGCAAGATGAAAACTAGTAATCAAAATTGGCTATTGACTTCCTTCCATGATGTTCTCTACATAAGGTGGAGTAGAGTCATCAAATAGAAGGTGAAAGTAGTTTTCATCCCATAAATAGCAACTATCCATGTACCAGTCACCACAAGCATCCTCTAAATCATACCAGATATATCTTTCTCAGTTATAATCTTCATTGATGAAAGGATATGTGGTACCAATAATACGGGTCTCCTCAAATCGATGGAGTATCTCTTTCATATCTTTGCTTCCTTATACAAATCCCGAATAACTTTTCTCACCAACATTTGTTCCTCCAATGGCATGTTCGACCACATTACCATTCTTCACTTTTATTAGGGTTCGAGGGCATAAATTCGCAAGGATTGTGATGCACTAGATATTGATCATAAGCATGACACACAATATGTCAAAATCAAAGCCCCAAAAATCCTTTTTTTAGTGGTGTTGATCTACTGGCAATCTGAGCACCCTAACAAAAGATATATGCTCTACATTCCACATAGTCATCACACTAAAAACCCTAAAATTACTTATTTTAAACTAGCGACATCTTTACTTCCTAAAATTTGATTTGAATGATGTTTTTTTGAACTTGGGTGATTTTCCAAGAGGAACTCAAATATAGCGTTGGCTTCTTCAAATTATATTCATAAAGCTACATTAATTTATATGAGTGTCATGACCCTCTTTTTCCCTTTGAAAACCTACAAAATAAGAAAACAAACAAATGTTCTTTTTTTTCCCAAGGAAGAGCTATGTTACCACTTGTTATGTACTTTAGATATGAAAATTCTATCATGTACAATGTATCGAAAAATACCATAGAAAATCCCATTTACTTGATTATATAACAATACCCTTAAGGTATGGCAACACCTTATAATTAATCCTTTTATAGAAGGAATCCACTCATGTTCACTTGCCTCTTAAGGTTGGGTGACCTTTCAATGAGCTAAGCTCCAAATACAATAAACTCCACACCTCTCATAAGGAGGATTCTATCCTTATTTACAACTCAAGAGAACCCTAATCATAGCAACCCCCTAACTACCTAGTGGACCTTCTTTAATGAGGCCCTCTTACATTTATTCAGTACCAATTACCATAGTGGGATGTATTTAATAATAACAAGAATAGTGGACCTAGTCCACCTTACATTGAATGGCCTCCACTATTATTACCCCATTGTGGACCATTTAGCCCACCATTACACTCCTAAGGAGGATCCCAACATATCCACCCCCCTTAGAAAAGTGTTGCAGCACACTCAATATTGATTGAAAAATGTTTTGTGAGGAATGAAAAGAAATATATAGGATCCTTCACACCTTAAGATAAAAAAACCCTTAAGGTAGGGAAACACCATACAATGATCCTTTTATGGAAGAATTCACTCCTTATCACTTGTCTCTTAAAGTTGGGCGACCTCTCAATAAGCTAAGTTCCAAACACAATAAACTCCAGACCTCTCATAAGGAGGACTCCATCCTTATTTATAGCTAACAAGGGGACCTTGATCAAAACAACCTCCTAACTACCCGGTGGACCTTCTTTAATGAGGCCACATTACATTTATTCAAATACTAATTAACATAACGGGACTTGTTTAATAATAACAAACGTAGTCGACCTAGTCTACCTTACATTAACTGGCCTCCACCATTATTACTCTGATGTTCCCTTTGGCCCTACATTACACCCCTAGGGAGGATCCCAACAATCCACACCCCTTAGAAAAGTGTTGCACTCAATGCTTGTTGTCAGGAGGTACAACCATAAACGAGGGTCCCATGGATGAATGTTGATTGCAACACTGAAATAAGCCAAGGAACCATGGCCCCATGTACAATTGAAAACCACCATGCTGAAGTAGTCCAACAAGCTCCACCATAAACTTATGTCCCATGTACAAGTGCTAACCACCATGTTGAAGTAGTCAATGTACCATGTTCAAGCACGAATTGCAATACTGAAACAATCTAAGGAGCTCATTTATAAACATGGATCCCATGTTAAAGAGCTCATGTTGACTCCCCATTAGATATACCTAAGCTCAATATATGGCTAAGAATGGTGCTCCAAATGCCTAACACGATAATGTGGATCCAAATATATAGATCCAACCATATCCAAAAAAAATTCCACATAAGTGTAAAAGGTTAGATGTGGATTTGGAAGGCGCACTACTACTGGAGAATAGGCAAGATGAAAGTCGGTAGTCATAATTGGTTCTTGAATTCCTACAACATTGTTCTCCATATAAGGTGGAGTAGAGTAATCATATAGAAGTTGGAAATAGTTGTTTTCCCAAAAATTACAATTGTCCATGTAGCATTCCCCACAAGCCTTATCTAAAACATACCAATCATAACATATGTTATTTTTATACCCATATGCAAGATCACTCCAAATTTCCATCCTTTGGATTACTTCATAGGCTTCATGTAATTTTTGTATTCAGTTCTCCATTTGGAGTCGCACTGCACGAATTCATTCAGGGGGTTGAAATTTTACTACTTTGTGTAACTATTGTTTGATTTGCTCTTTACAATCCATGACCTCTTTAAGAAAACTTATAGGAGGGGTTTTTTCCACATAATTTTCATTTGCTACATAATCTACATATATCACTATATATTCCTCAATGAGGGGGGCTAATATATCCTTATAAAATGCCATAAGCCATTGTAAGTATTAGAGCTAGGGTATTGAGCGATGAAATTTGTAAGGGTTGTAGCACACCCAATATTGATTGGAAGTATATGATATAATATAACAAATCAAAGCCCAAAAACCCATCTTTCCAACAACATTAGTCTAGTGACAATCCGAGCACCCCGTCAAATTTTATAAACTCTGCAGTCCACACAACCGTCAAAGAAAGCCCTAAAATAACAGATTTTAAATCAATGATATCTTCACCTAGCGAACTTCGATTTAGACAAAAAAAATTTAACTCAAGTGCCTTTTCGAGAGG
>CBVK0105434981.1:4899-15356 GCA_900067695.1 Picea abies | reverse complement strand
TGAATCTATGTTGGGGTTCTCATGTTCAAATGAGAAAGTGACTATAAAATTTGGTTGTAACAACATCCATTCTATAGTGCCTCTGCGTAGTTCCTGGTCTATATACCAATTTGTTGGAATCCCTTCCAGTGTGTGAATAAAGTGATGAGTCCATTCTTATGGTGGTTTCATTATCCATAGTGTTATGCAATTCTCCAATTGTTTTGTTGGCATCCCATGTATGCCATACCTATGCAATTCATTTCTTCCTTATTTTGTGCCAAATCTGATGCACGGTAACTTCTTACATTGGTACCAATCCTTGATTGTCTCTTTGTGTGCACTCCACCATCGTGCAGATGCTTCCTTGAGTGTTATTTCCAATGATACGAGCCTCTGATTTTATAACACTTCATATTTGTATCTTGTGAGGAATTCCTCTAGGTCATTCACCCCATGAAAGATGGGAGTTTCTCTTATCTCTGTACCCACCCATATTACTGTGTGGTCTACTCTTGTGCACCTTCTTATGGAGACTTCATGTAATATTTGTTTCCAATTCTCCAACCCTATATCTGAGTATGACATGCCTGATGTGATACTTCTCCAACTGAGTACCCCATATTCAGTTGGATTCACATAATCTTCTTCTCATGCGGTGGTTTTGTATAACTGGTTAAGTTCCTCTAGGTCTAAACTATTGGGTTGTACAAACATTTCTTCTTATGATGGATCCAATGGTGCAATGACTCTGTACTTGCCTAAATCAAAAGTCATCTTCCTCGTCTTTAGATTGATTATGGCCTAATTATGAAACTCACAATCCAAGACAAGCAATGTTAGATAAGGTGTTGTACCATCCACAATTTCTATCACTTCGAAATCGGCTTTAGTGTGTACTCCATCCAGATCTACTGTCACACCCTTTAACCTTCCAATTGGCAGAACCCTCTATTGATTTGCTAGATTCAGTTGAACGAGTGAATATCCTAATGTGGGATCTCCAAAACATTTCCATGTATTCTTGGGTATTGCATTCACTTCGGATCCTAAATCCAGTATGATATCCCCCATGTTGAAATCTCCAATGTTGGCATTGAATCAGAATTCTTTGATTGTTCTCCTCCTTGTATGCAAATGATTAGCTATTTTCTATTCGAGATTTACCTCTACTTATGTGCTACATCTTTCTACCATGTTTGTAACACTTTCACAGATGATGGATCATTTAGTAGTTTAACATAGGATTGTAGAAAATCCTTTATGGTACTTACTTTTCCTATAGTTTGTGCTTCATTAGTGTGATCCAACGATGAAGGCATCTCGTATGTTGGTATGTTCTGAGTATACTAAGTAGTTTATTTGGATGCAATGTCTAGATTCAAGAATTCTTTTTAGGCTTGCTTGAATATATCCTTTTTGTTCTACGTATCAAACTGCTTATGTGATTCATCATTCTTCTTTACCCATTGGTGTTGTGTTGGATCTTGTCTTACTGTGTCATCTCATGTCTTCTCTCCTTCATGCGTAACTATGTTGATATTTCTTCCATCATCCCTTGCTTCTGCAAAAATCCATTGAACATTCTGATTGTTTTGATTTCTCTTTTCTTGGATCATTCCTAATAGTGTCAGACAGTCTTCTGTGTCATGATTGGATGCACGACAATACATACATGTCACAGGTGGAAGTAGACATTCTCTTTCATAGTGTACTGTTTGTTGGAAATTATAGCATACCAATGGTCCTCTGCCTCTTCCAAAGCCTCCTCCACCTCATCCTCCACCTTTGTAGCCAGCTTTATCTCCTCGCGGTGCATTGTACACTAGCACCTGGTTATATTGCGCAAGATTATACTGTGGCTGCACGGTATTGTACTGTGCTTAAGCAGTGTTATATTGTTGTGGTGCGATGTTATATGGGGTTGGTACTTGGTTGAACTGTGGTGTAGATTTCCCTATCTTCATTTTTTCCTGCACCCTATAAGTGTTTGATGTTCTTTCCCTCATCATCTCCATTGTCCTACAATATTTTTCATCATGGCCTACTGACTTGCAAAAGTTTCAATTTGAACTCTTAGGAACTTTCTGGTATTTCTGCATCATTGGGAAATGATATGGATCATGCCCTTGTGTCTTACAAATATCACACCATAGTCCTCCTAATGGAAAAGGGTTTGGCAGTCCCGTTACCATGTATTGTGAGAATGTTGGAAATTTATTCTTGTGTTGTCCTTCTATCCTACATGTGGTACACCAAACAAATTATCTTGTGTCCTTACCCTTGTTCTAGTTCAATTGAAATGTTATATTGTTTAGGTATTCCTTGAGCTCCTCTATTGATGGATACATTTTTTGGTATTGGTTCTCTTCTAGTTGCAAGGCTTCCTATAGAGCCTCTGCCTGGGTATAAAAATTATTTTGTCTCAAGGGGTATTTCAAATGTGGTAGCAATGAATTGACAAACAAATGCCTATGCTACATATATGTCATGACATACTTCACCTTTCCCTTTAATAGTTTGAATCATTGCTCTATCTCCTAGACAGATTCTCTTATTTTATTCTTGATATCTATCATCTCATTCATGTATTGATCCTCTGTGCTAGGCTTCTGGAATTGATTTATCAATAGCTTCTTGATATCCATAATCATTTTGGTTATTCCTAGTGGATTGTTTTCAGCTAAGCTAATGTACCAATCCAGTTTGCAGTCTCTTAGCATGATGGCTAGCTTCTCAAGTTTAGAGTCCTCATATGTGATTTTTTTTGCTTCCCAGATCTTTTCACGGATGAACAAGTGCTTCGCAGGGTCCTCCGATGCCTCTCCCTTGAATTTTGGTAACCTGATTGTGGGATCATGTCCTTCCATCCTAAATGTTGAATTACTACCTCCGCGTGGTGTATATCCTTAACTAGATATCCTGAAATGGCTCCCCCAGTCGTTGTTCCCTATGTATATGTACTTCTTGCTATCTTTCTTCCACTGAAATTTGGTTGTCTAAACAGTGGTGTTCTTTCTAGTGTATTAGTCGGACATGGGTTTATGGGTTCCACAATGACACCGATATGGATAGGAGTTATTCCTTCAGTTTCTGCTCTTGGACCTCTTTGCTTCCTTTTCTATATCATGTGTAGGATTTCCTCAATTTTCTCCACAGCCTGAAGATTCTCTACCTCTTCTTCATCACTTTCCAAGCCTTCCCTCGTAAATATGGCTCTCTTCTTATTGTTTATCTTATATTGGTAGGGTACTCCACTATGTATTCTTTCAGTTGTTGCCATGATCTACTTGATCTGGTCTTCCTCCATCATTACTAGATCCAAGGCCTCCTCCTTCTTTCCTTTATCCATCTCTTCCTCCATTTCTTTGTCTCTTGTTAATGCTTCCCCCTTTCCCCCATGTATGCAGGGAAGTTTAGCTGTCTGAGGCCATTGTCATTACACCTTTGTTATAAAACAACATCTTGATGGAAGTGTACATCGATATGATATTCCTACCTTCCAGTCCCTTCAGGAACTCTTGCTCTACTATGTTTTAAGACTTCGCAGTATCTACTGCAAATTTTGTGATAAATCGTGAAACAATGTTGTCTAACAAGAAATCTATTGCACGTGTAAAATTATTATCAACTTGTTGTAACTATGTGGTCTCACTAGGATTCCATTCTAGCTGTCTGATCCAATTTGTAGGGTGGTTGTCTTTCAACCTCAATATCCACTCGGTTGTCTTTCAACCTCAATATCCACTCCTGCAACACATGTGGGAAATCAAATAAAAATACTCCATGCAAGTCGTTGAATACGTATTTGTCCAGATATTTGCATGGTGTTAACTCCGGGCTTTTGTTATCTTTTTGCACAAATTATAGCTCCTTTGTTTTCAACCAGCTCTCGATCTCCGCCTTTGTTGGGTTCCATGGTCTCAACATCCCCTTTTATATTCTCATTCTTTTAGCATTGTGTCATCAAATCTTCATGAATCTCCATTAGATCTCATTCACTCAATCCCTTTCTGTTCCAACCGACAATAGAACCATTTGTTGGTTTAATACTTTATCTACTATGATCTTACTTTGATGTCATAAGTTGACCCAGGTTCATATTTAAACAAGCTTCTAGCAAAATCTCTCTAAAACTACCAGCCCCCCTAGTAAACTAGAAGGAAACGTAGTACACAGGGTGCATAGTCTCACCCGAGATAGTTCTATGGGTGGCTACAATACTCAGATGCTTGCAGGCTAGGAATGAATGGGGATCTGCAATTAACCTCGGTGACCTTTTATCATTCACTAGTTCTTACATGTAGATTCATTACACTATCATTCTTACTCATGCATGTAAAATATCAGAGATAACTAATTCCTTCATTCATTTATCTAACATCTAATCATCAACATTAAAGAAGATACATAACGTCCAGTCACAAAACATAGGTCTACCATGGTTCACCCCTCCTAGGCTACATCCACAAATATTTGGCTATTTTGCTCTTCTTATTATCTTTGATTCAACCTATAGTGCCACACACATTACAACTCTTCCTTAAAATAGTTCAAGATATTACAATGAGGTGGACTAGATCGCACCAAGATGCTCAGCCTGTGATCTAACCCTCAAGATATACCTTCATCCTTCTCCCCAACTCAATATCTTACAAAATTAGATCAGACTTGCACTCACATTAAGAAATAACAACTACTAACAATGGTTGAACACACTAGCCTTCAACCAACCCCAAAGCAACCACCTACCAAAAATACCCCCCCTTACCTAGACCTCCTAGGTACCTATTTATACATATCTTCGGATTTTCATCCATTACATTCTCTTACCAAAACCCTAACTCTATCCTAGCTAGGTATTCTTTCATGCATGACTCACATGCCTTCCTCTCCTGCATGTGCATCTGTTTTACATGTGTTGATCCTTCTGCATGCGCATTCACCTCCCATGTCATTCCTTTCCCTCCAATTTCTCCTTCCCCCAATAGGCCCCCATTACTAACTCGTACCTAATGTTATCCTGGGCCCAATAGTCGCTCATCCTGAGTCACTGTCTAACTCCCATGTCTGCCACTACTTGTGCCAATGCTTCATACATATCTACTAACAGTTGGCATTGCTCCCGAGCTTGGATACTCTTTGTTGTTGTAAGGTCTCTGTCCCCACAAAGCCTTATAAAACACAAGTTAAAATAATGAATAAAAACAAATTATATCCTGTACAATTTAATCATAACCTATAATCATTTATTATTCAGCATAAATTAGATTTATTAACAACATGTAAATATTATATGCTTTAAATGCATATGTTTATGCATGAATTTGTATCTTTCTTTTATTGCATATTTTCTTTTATATGCATAGAATAATAGCTAATTAAATGATATTAGAGTTAATATTAGAGGTAACAAGACTTGGTTAGGTGGCTGAAAATGTTACATTGTGGTATCAGAGAGGAAAATGTTTGTGTAGCATGGCTCAACTTGGGGTTGGGGATGTTACATTATGCTATCAAATAACTAGGTTCAAACATTGAGCCTATATGGGCCAGAGATAGAGAATTGAAGATGAGTTTGCATAAACTAAATCTATGAGGATCTTTGCAACATGTTTGTGAAAATTATTTCCATGAAATTGGAAGAAATTCATGGGGAATTTGAAGGAATTGAACTCGATGATTAATAATCCCCATTTTTAATCTCATTTTGGGTATTTTCAAGCCTATAATTGGATGAATTATGAATTTTTTAGTTACAGTGAAGCCATGGTGAAATTGGGCCAAAATGGGGAGAAATTGGGAAAAGTCCCATTTTATGTAGTACAATTCATGGGGAATTTGAAGTGGAGGAGTCAACTTTCATTTAATGAGGTTGAATTGATTTTTACAAGGCCAAAATAATTCGCAACCATCTTAGTAACAAATCTTCAATGGTAACCACAAAAATAATTTCAAAATTATTCATTTTGGGAATTTTGGAGAAATTCGAAAATTGGGAAAATTTAGAAAAAATTGGGTATTTTTCCATATATGAAATTAGCATGACATGGTGATGATGTGGATATGAAATGGTAGTGTTGTGTACTTCCATAGTGGTAGGGCCATGGTAACAGGTATATGGTGGTAGCTGGAGGTAGGGTGGCACGTGGCATGGAAGCCACATAGGATAATGGTACAACCAATACCCAAAACTATTGTCTCATGGATAGCAAGCGGTTTTGGATTACAACCCTTGTACCATGTCAAACCACCCATATTTTTCCATGTATCACAGAGAAACCATTGTCACGACCCAAAGGGATATTAAACTTCTCACACTTTTGGGATGTGACATAGACTTTTCATTGTCGATCTCACTCAATCTTAACCATAGGATCTAAGAGACATGCAAGTTACACGCACCAAAGAAAAGGTGCAATATGGGACCCACCCATCCCCAATATCAATAAAGAGGAACCACATGGAATTTTGATAGACAAAGTGGGATCCTTTTCCCATCTAGGTCAGAGATACACCAATTGGGCACATGACACCTATAAAATATGAATATTTTGTTTAAAATGAAGATCAACGTAAAAGGAAAAAGGATAGAAAGAAGAGAGACAAGGTTGAAGAGGTAGGTCCAGGTAGTCTAGGAGGCTAAAATGGAATCATTTTAGGGTGCCATATGGACCCAAAATTCCATATCAGCCACGAAATTAGCATAAATTAGTTATTTTTCTCATAAACTTATAGTGTTTTGTAAGTTGTTTTCAAAGGTCTAAACAATGTTTTTAGAGCTTATAATTTTTGAGACTGTCAATGTTGTAGGAATCACATAGATTATTTTCAATGTAAATGGAAGATCTTGAGGATATATTTCAAATGATCTAAATGGTTCACCAAATGGAGCTTGTATGAGGAAGTTACAAGCTAAATAGTGCAAGGTAATTTTTAGTACTAGTTAACTTATGGAGGCCATAACCTCAGTCTCCGAAGTAAATATTGGGAATAGTATTAGTCAATAGAAATATCTTCAACCATAGAAGATAACTATGGAGTTATGTTGGTAATTTGAGCACCCAAAAGTGTACAGAAGGAGGTAGACGATTTTTGTAGCATCCAGTGCTAAAAAGGTAAATTAGGGAAAACTTTAGCATGTTGTAACTAATATCCTGGATGTTGGATGAAGGTGAATATTGGTTAGATTTCTCAAAATTCAAGCATGAAGAAACCCAATTTATCTCCTATCAAAATCCCAAAGGAGTTGGCATAAGGATGCAATAATAGGGCTAAAATTTTACCTAGTTGGAAAAGTGTACAAAAGGAGTAAATGGGTGATATTGAATTGGATATAACTGGATACTCATAACTCATAATTGATAAAGATAAAAATCATTGGAAATTTATTGGATATAGGAATCCATAAATGCACCCATAAATTTTAATTGAGCATTATAATTCACAAGCAATCAGAAAGAAGAATTTGGGTGCACTTAAAGGGGCATAATTGTGCATAATTTGTATAGATTTGTTAAATTATTATGTTGTAAAAAATCCTATTGCATGCAAATTTTAAAGAGTTAAGGGAACAATAGAATAGAATAGGACCAACAAAGAGACAAGAGGCATGGAATATGCTTAGAGAACCTACATGCACGAAGATGAATTTAGGGAGTTGTATGTGAGCATGGGTAATGCAGGGAAAAATCAAATGTGCATGGAGAAGGAAAAGAGGAAAAAGTTAATTTGCCTAAGACCATAAAGAGTCCACAAAGAGATGTTTTGAGTTATAAAGCTGATAATGAGAGGTTTTTGAAAGATACGGAGCATCAAGATGGATTCAACACCAATATATTGCAAAGCTTGGACAAAATAGAGAAGAAGATGGATAAGGGGGAAGACTCAAGCAAGTCAAAGAGACACAAGTCTCATGGAAAGAAAGGAGAATATAGACGTGTTGATTGGAATCACTATCACTCACCAAGGCACTCATTCAAGAGAGAGGAGAGTATTCCAATATTATCTCCTGTCAGAAAGCATAAGAAAAGGTCTGGAGTGGATGACCTATAGGGAGAGATGAATAAGATCAAGCCTCCTAACTTTTATGTTCATCACAAGAAAGTTAAAGATGCAAAGACCTAGCTATTAGGAATGATGAAGTACTTCTAATTGCATAATTACTCCTCATAGACAGAAGGAAGAATTGTAATTTACTAGTTGAAAGGAAAAGAATCAATGTGGTGGAATGAGCTTGTGCAAGTACAACACATTGATGAGAAGAAGATCACTTGGAGGCAATTCAAGAAGTGCTCTCATAAGAAATACTTGAGAAATTGTTATTGTGATAGGAAACTGAATGATTTATTTGAACTCAAGATTGGGAGTATAACCATGGATGAGTATGAGAGAATATTTTTAGAATATTTGAAGTATGTCGACTTCATCAAGGATGAACATGTCAATATTCAAAGGTTTCTAAGTTGGTTTCCATCAATTTTCAATGACAAGATACAATATGATGATCCTAAGACATTGGATGAAGAAATAAGGAGATCCAAGTGCCTCTACGATCAACATAGAGGAAGAACGAATTCCCAAAGGGATTGGGAAGACAAGAAGAAAGGTAAGATGGGGAAGAGGAAGAAGGGGAACATACCACCATTTCTCAAAAATAATTCTCAGGGAAAACCATCTTCAAATGAGCCCAACATGATAGAAACTTTGGGAAAAAGACCAAGTAAACAACCTATTAAATGTTGGGGTTGTGATGGAAATCACATATTCATATATTTCCCTCACATAGGTCAAACAGTGAAGGTTGTTCACAATGTACAATAGTTTGATACAGTGGAGTACATGGGGAAAAGCATGCCAAAGATCTATGCAACCCTAGACAACAAGCAAGATGAATTTCAATCCCAAATGATTGAAGTGGAAGGTAAGATCAATGATCAACCTATAACTATTTTAATCGATTCAAGGTCTATCCATAGTTACATTGATCATAATATTGTTGAATAATTCCATTTTCTAAGAAGAAAACTTGGGAAATCTTGGTTAGTTCAATTAGCTACAAGTGATAAAGGAAGAATTAATGAGTTGGTCAAGGAATGTCCAATGGACATGAATGGACTGATTACAAAGGCTGATTTGAATATCATAATTTTGGGTTCATATGATTTCCTAATTAGTAAGGATTGGTTGGACATGCACCATGTTTTCCTAGATTGATACAATATGGAATTTACTTGCTTGGATGAAGAAGGAAACTTGAGAACAATTCAATGTATTCCAAGGGATGTAACTATTAGAGAAGTTTAATCCTTGTAGTTGAAGAAAATATTTAGGAAAGGATTCCAACTATTTGCAACAAATACGGAAGATGCACCTAAGGATAAAGTTCTAAATATTGAATATCATCAATTCCTAAAATAATTTGACGATGTATTTCAAGAAATATTGAGGCTTCCACCCAAGAGAGATATAGATTTCTCCATTAATTTGATTCCTGGAGTAGCCCCAGTGTCTAATACTTCTTATAAGATGAGTACATCATAATTGAAGGAATTACAAATGTATCTTGAATATATATTGAATAAGGGGTATATACACCCAAGTGTGTCACCTTGGGATGATCTAGTTTTACTTGTGAAGAAGAAAGATGGAATCTTCAGGCTTTGCATTAACTTCGGGAAACTGAATAGGGTGATTGTGAAGAACATGTATTCTTTGCCAAGGATAGATGATCTTTTTTATTAGCTTAAATATGCCAAGATATTCTCCAAGATTGATCTCATATTAGGGTATCATCAAGTGTGGATTAAAGAAGAAGATATCTACAAGATATTATTTAGAACAAGGTATGGTCATTATGAGTTTACAGTGGTTCCACTTGGGTTATCAAATGAACCAATTGTTTTAATTTGTTTAATGAATGGAATTTTCATAATCTTCTTGGATAAGTTTTTTATTATCTTATTGTATGACATACTTATCTACTCCAAGTTTAAAGAAGAGCATGATCAACACTTGAGGATGGTGCTACAAGTATTGAAGGAGCATCAATTATATGCAAAGTTGAGAAAGTGCTAATTTTATCAAAGAAGGATTCATTATTTAGAGCACATCATTTCAAAGGAAAGGATTATAATGGACCCTCAAAAGATAAAGTCCATTGAAGGATGGCCAACATGAAATAATGTCTCAGAGGTGAGATCACAAATGGGGCTTGCAGGTTATTATAGAAGGTTCATTGAAGGATTTTCAAAAATCGCACATCCAATCACTTCTTTGCAAAAGAAGGGTGTGAAGTTCAAGTGGACCTTTGAATGTGAAGAAGGATTTCAACATTTGAAGAAATTATTGACAAGTGCACCAGTCTTAAGTATTATTGATCTGAATGAGGACTTTATTGTGTACATTGATGCTTGCAAGGGCTTGGTGGATTCCTTATCCAAAATGGGCATGTGATATGCTATGAGTCAAGGAAGTTA
>CBVK0105434960.1:0-12137 GCA_900067695.1 Picea abies | reverse complement strand
CTAATATGTGTATATATATATATATATATATATATATATATATATATATAAAGAAAATAAAAAAGAGAAATAATAAAAATAATAATAATAATGAAAAATAATAATTGTAGTCTATGAAAATTGGTTTACTGACGCAATTGTGCAAGAATTTTGAAACCAGAGATCCATCAGACGGAATTCTAAAATTTCTTCAAATAAACACAAGATATTTCCAACACCTGTTCAGCATTTCCAATTCTTAATTTCTCAGCAAAACATTTCTTGTCAGTTTTTGCAACACTTGGTCAAATAGATTCTTTCTTTCATATTTAAAAAATTCAGAGTTCTAGAGGTTTTCAAATTTTTCGTGGTTTTTCTCATAAATAAATTCAATAGTTTTTGTTGGATTGTTCAATTTTTGTTTCTTTTTTTCATAGTTTTACTACTACAACATGCTAAATGTTTTTTACCAGACATTACAGTTCAAGATTCAAAGTTCACTAGTAAAAAAAAGGTTATACAGAGAGAGTTAATTTCTATAATTGCATACTTTTCTACAGTTACAAACACTTTTTATAGCTATTGAAAGTCACCTGTAGTTGTTCTTCAAGCAATTGATTAGTCATTAACTCATTTTTGAACTAGCATGTAGCACAAGGTTAGTGCGATTTGTGAATTTCATGCAAATTGTCATGAAATTCAATTATGAAGACTTTATCAACAGCATCAACACTCTTCAGATCATCTTCAACACTGACAACACTTTTCAAATCATCTTCAGTAGCATCAACACTTTCTCAAGTTTCTTTAGCATTCTTCATCAACATTAGCAGCATTCATCTTCAGAATCCTTAGCAGTTCCAGAATTTTCTTTCAAAATATGCAACAATAAATTCGTCAGCTCCAAAAGCAGAACCAACATTCAAACTCAACCATGATCTAGCTCCATCTTTAAAGGTGACCAATTTTTTGAGCTACAGTTAAAATCAAAAGGTAAAAACTCTTTAAATCATTTATGCATTTGGAATTATGAATTGTGTGAAGGATGGGTAAACCATAGATTTAATACACATTAACTCTATTTTCCCTAGAGTCTATCCTATCCTCCTACCAAATTTCCTAAAAATATATGACATTTTTTTTCCAATTATACCTCTGAAACCATATCCTAAGTATTCGCTTGCATACATTAAACACTCTAAATAATGATTATACATGCATGTCGAAATTATATTTCGACATGCAATATACAGAGTGATTGATTGGACCGACAAGGTGATCCAATCATGTAAGAACGTCACCATGAGATGTAATGATGGCACAAAATGTGGCATGACCATTTGCACGATTTTGAATTATGAATCCCATCATCATTGAAGTCGCCTGAGTCTTTCTATTCATTCGTAAATTCGCCATAGCTTCATTGTTGTTTTCTTGTTTTCCCTATGACAAAGAGTATTGTTCTAGTTGGAATTCTTGTTAACTCTACAATTTTGAGGCATGGGACCTGTGGTAAGACATGAACCGACTTGGATAGAGATCCTCGATGCTTATCTGAAATGTATGAGGCAATTTGAGAGAGTCAGATGGTTGTCTTTCTTACAAAAATTTCAGGGGCATGAGAAACAAGTAACTAAAGCTTTTGCGGAATATTTTAATGGAACAAAGGCTCGAATTAGTGACCTCCGGCTGCAATTATCAGAAGTTTTTATTTCACAAGCTACAAGGCTACCTCAGGGTGGAGAAAAATGGTTCATGAAATAGAATATTAAAGGAGAAATTTGGAAAGACTTCCTCAAAGACCCATCACATGCAGCTAACTAGAACAAAGGTATTCCCACTTCCGTGTTCAATAAGAAATGGTAAAATGTCCTTCAGAAATATGTAACATGTGAAGGCAAGTACGAGCTTTGTTTTACTATCATCTTAGACTGGTTATGAATTTTGTTAAGGGGCATGAATTAGATATGCCTTTATATCTATAGAATAGTTTAAATAACATGGTGATATATATACAACGTAGCCCCAGGAGTTTAGAGAGGAATTTATTTCACTTTGGGTTGGTTAAGTTTCTGGTTGAAGCTACACTACAGGAACATAATGATAATCGAGAGAAATTCTTGATACGAAATCATTTGTTCAAGGCACCTACACAGTAAAAGGTCAGAGGGTTGAAATGCAAAATTACCAAAAATAGGGTTCTAGTACAGAGTCGAGGGTTTCCAAGTTGAAAAGATTGGAAACGAAACCTAAAATTCCCAAATTAGAAAATATAGAGTTGGAAGAAGAGGAATTGGAGAATGCAGAACCAAAGAAGAAAAACAAAAATCCAAAGCCTAAAGCAACGAAGTAGAAGAATGGAAAAAATATGATGGAAAAGGAGGTTAGGGTTTCAAACCCAGAACCTTGAAAATCCAAAGGATGATCTCGAGGAAATTATGGGGAAAATTGATAAAATCAAGGTCAATAGTTGAAGCTAGGGTAAGAAATAAGGGATGAAAATTCAAAATCCTGAGAATTAGAAGGAAGAGAAGAGGTCGTGCAAAATAAGAAAAGAAAATTTGAGGCCATTATGTGTCGAATGACTAGAAGCATGACAAAGGGCTTGGCTACAGAATAGCATGATAGTAGCCAAGTTCAGGAAAAATAAGTAATCGGTCTTGAATAATCTAATAAGGAGTAGCATAATAATTTAAAGAGAATAAATTCAAGTAAAACGCCCAAGTCTAGATCATTCCTTAGTCCACCTCTGAGTTCAAAAACAAAATGCCAAAATATGGTTTTGATGAAGCAAACAAGGGATTTTATCAATATATGACTGATTATGAGATACATGCATCTACTAAAGTTGTTAAGGAGTCGGTAACTAATCCATCATCCACATCCTTGAAAGAAAAATGAGTTGGCAAGGTTAGGAAATTGAAAGAGGAACTCAAGGAGTTGGAACTCATTGATAGTCATATTAAGACTAAAAATGAAATATTGAAGGCCAACATTACTCGGTTACAAAGAGATAAGGAACAGTTGGAGGCCCAGAAGAAATTGTTGGTAAGAAATGCCAAGAAATGGTACATTTACAGTAGGAAGGCAGAATCAAAATTAAAAGATTGAGGACAAAATTGAATGAGGCCAAAAGTCAAATACAAACCTCATCTTCAAGGATGAACATTTTGATTGATGCTTGAGAAAGAGATTAAGATAAAAGGGGTCAACAATTTTGAATTTTTGTTGGAGGAAGTAGAGTACAATTTTGGTTGCATGAGGACATGCAACATCTTCCATAAATCAGGTGTTTGAGGTATTCTAAGTGTCTCCTTAGTGTCGTCATCGTGGCAATATGCTTCACTTGACATTTGCGACACTTGTGAACAACATGCGACACTTGCGATAGTTGTGAACAACGTGCGACACTTGCGACACTTATCAAAGCGAGTAATGTTGATGTGTAACAATCACTAGCAAGATCACTAGGTGTTTTACATGTTGTATGGGCCCATTTGGGAAGTGGTGGTGCTAGTGAAAATTCATGTTCATGAACTAACTAGAGGAATTTGAGTAGGAAGAGATGGGTTTTCATCCTCACTTTCATCATCTAAAGAAGAAACAAGAATATGGTCACTAACATAAAATTTTGGAAGAGAAGATGGAACAAACATCGAAGATGGGACAAACAACAAAGTATGCTCGTAGGTCGAGATACTTTCATCAATCTTAACACCTCTCCTAATAATAATTGCATTGTAATTAGGTTGAAGAATTATATAACCTTTTACATCTTTAGAATATCCAACAAAAATGAACTTCTGATTTTTAGCTTGTAATGTTTTCATTTTCTCATCAAGAATGTGAGCCTATGCTTCAATACCAAACACACGGAAGTGGGTTATATCTATTTTAATTTTACTCCATGCTTCTTCTGGTGTTATATTTTTCAAAGCCTCTATGGGAGTGTGATTGATTATGTATTTTTCATAACTAATGGCTTCCACCCAATAATGAATACTTAATGCATTAGATTGGATCATATAATTTTCCATTTTCTTTAATATGCAATTCTTTCTCCCAACAAAACCATTTTGTTTGGTGTATATGGAATAGTATGTTGCATCCGAAAACCCTATGCAATGCAATAATTCATAAATTTTTGGTTATCATATCCACCTCCATTGTCTATTCTTAGCTTATGTAGTTGAGGTCTATATTGTTTTTCTACAAAGGCCTCATATGATAAAAACATGTCAAAAACTTCACTCTTAAGTTTAAGAAATAAACTCAAGTGTGTTTGGAGAATTCATGAATAAAAGTTAAGTACTTGAATCTAGAGAAAGAAGAATAAGGAATATGACCACACAAATCACTTTGAACAAGCTACAAGGGGATCAAGGTGTGCCAAGAGGCATGTTTGTTAAAACTATCCCGATGATTTTTGTCGAGAACAGAACTAACACAAACACCATCTTTGCAAGAAATGAGAGGAAGTATATTTACTATATTATGATTACATAAATACTGCAATGAGAAATAGTTTAGATGACTAGAATGCTCATGCCAAAGTTTTTTCAAGTCATCAGTGTGAGTAATAAAAACTAATGGAAAATATGATGATCCAAAATTGTACAAGCTAGTAATATCATCGACAATTACAATTACTAGGACATGCTTAGGATATTTTGAATACTTGATTACAACTTTGGGAGGTGAAAAATCTATTATTTTACCTTCACCTGAATGAGTGATTTGAGATAATGATAGAATATTGTAGGAGAGACTTGGAACATATAATACATCATTAAAATGACCATAATCTAATTGAACTATTCTAGACCCTACAACACTAAAATATCTATCATCACCAACAAATATTTGTTTGGTGTTACATTTGTTAAGAGTAGAAAAAATGGCTTTATTCCTAACCATATGGTATGATGCTCTAGAATCAATAAGCCACTCATTAGAAGAAGAAGTGATATTTCATTGAAGGGAAACTAAAAGAAGAAAGTGTATATCCATAATAAGAGTTTGAAAAAGAAGAATCAAGATTGATGTGCTTATTCATTGTTGCTTCTAAAGCCTCCACCTTTTTAGAACATTTAGACTCTAGGTTTCCATCTCACCCAAAAAAATTGCAATATATGTTAGGCTTATTAATTTTTTATTTTGATCATTTGTCACCATTGGGAGTAGATGCTAGATGAGATGGTTTGGGACCCTTGTTTTTCTTCTTGTTGCAAGGATGTTGCTTTTTTGGGTGCTTATGTTTATCCTTATATTGGGCCACTAGGTATTTTTTAGATGTAACTATAGTTTTGATTGTTGAGTCCTCAAAACATGTTGTTTTTTCACTTCCCTATCTTAAAATCCCCTCCAAAACCTATACTTATGAACCAAATTATATCTTAGTTTACCCCTTTCTTCCATGAATAGATTTCTCAACTACAAATGTTTTGTGTATTGAAGAATATTAGAGATAAATTGTACATTCTAAGAACTTTTCTATTCTTCCTTATGCAATTTGATTTAATTAGTTTTTACTTTTCATGAGTCGTTGCATAATCTATGATTATTTAGAAACTCAAATACAGTTATGTAGCCACTAAATTGTTTTTGTAGCGGAATCATTGTTCTATAGGGTCATGCACACTTTAGGATTGAACCCTGACTTGTAGAAGATGCCAAATCAATTCCTGAAGCTCACCCACCTATCAGATAAGGCCAAGAATCCTCCTTATCAGCATGGGAGCCAAGTCAAATTGCAACCAACGTATGAACAAGTGGAGAATTACGCAAGTCGAGTCTTCATCATATCAGCACAAACTAGAATGAGATCACATGAGAGAAATTCATGCATCATGTCATGAATTTATCCATTACATGGATGACATAACCTATTTCATATACCCATAAGTTGTTATATCCGATAAAGAATACATATGTGCTATTTCATTTTGTAAAACAGTTTATGAGATCCATGAGAATTGGATCTATGTAATCTTGTATACAACGTATAAATATCGGTTATTGAAACTTCAACGAGGATGAATATATTTGATATCAAACTGGTGTAAAATTCATATTGTTGTTTGAAATTAATAGAATTTTTTATTACTGTGCACATACATGAGTTATATATTTTGAATTTACAGAGTTCAATTTTATACGCTCTTTTCTAGTAGCATTCCCTGAGCTAGGAGGGCCCCCTGAGGAGGATTGTGCTTCACATTTACTTTAGTGTTGGTATTGCTTTATTTATTAAGTCATGTGATTTATATTTATGGTCATTTCATTTTCTGGAAATTCATTTACTTTTGTTTACGCGGGAAAACTAACACAACAAACATTAATTAAATAATTGATTATTATTTTGGCTACATGAGCTCTCATTGATTTAGATGATTGAGACTGTATTTAATGATCCAATATATTGATGATATTAAGTGTCTATAATTATTCATTTGTATTTATTTATCTATTCTTCATCATTAGCAATTACTTTATTCTTTGTGTAATTGAATAGAAACTCTATTTCTATAGCTAAACAACAAACAATTTTCCTTTTTGCATAAATAGATAGAATAGAGGCTAATACCTGCATATATTTTTCATGTACTCTATAAGTTTGTGATCCCCATGTTGATGATTTAATGTAGAAGGATTCATCTAATTGAAATGGATGACACTTTGAACCCTTCTAAGTTTGAAATTTTGACCTATAGTACTCTCATATTACTTCTTAAAGTCATGAAAATTTCACAGTCTGGACCTTCACTAATAAAAAATTATAGGAAAAATACCAAAATGTCTTGTTTAAGACTAATTTCAAGATTAGTAAACAACCCCAACTTCCATGAGATATATCTCAACTAATTTCAAGATTAGTAAACAACCCCAACTTCCATGAGATATATCTCACAAATTATAATGATTCAAAATCTGGAAAAAAAAATGCATGTTAATTTTTATGTTTCCTCTATATTCTGAAAATTTCAAAGTCAAAAGCTCCAAAGAAAAAAAAAAATTACAGCGAAAATGTCAAGCTAACTCTTTTAAAATTGATTTTAGGATTAGTCACAAGCCTTGTCTTACGTAGACTATATATCTGAAAGTATAGTGAACCATAATCTAAATTTTGGATCACCTGTACTAGGAGATGTCTCCTCAGTCTCCACAAATTTTCATTGTTTGAAACCCCACAAAAAAAAAGTTATAGTGAAAATCCCAAGTCAATGAATACAATCCACTTCGAGGGGGAAAGCTCCTTTTACAATATATCCAATTCAGAATACAATATGAGATGTGATGAGATGATCCTAATAGTAGGCCTTCTTGGCATATATATAGGAGACAAAGTGTACAATTATAATAAAAGGTTGCAATGAAGGGTTCTAGCCAACATACAAATATAATACTAGAAATGCAATAATTCACTATCTAAGGATTAATAAGGGGTTTTATACATAACATGGGATTTTTTCTAGGGATTAAAAAGATCCAACAAAATAGGATCTTTGTACTAAAACAAGGATTAGGTTGAGGAAATATGTCAACCATACCCATGAATACCTCAACTAGTCCATGAAGATATCAACTAGTCCATAAAGATCACAACTAGGAAACTAACACTCTCACACTCGTATTAATTTACAAATATATAGAAAAAATGAGAGTAAACTCAATATTAAACTTAAACTATATACTAAGATTATATTCCCTATAAACATGTATTCCTTATCATTCCTCCCAACAACAGAAGCATTGGACTCTAATGCTTTCAGGAGTGAGGAAAAATTTTGTTGCAACTGATGTTGACAAATCCAACGGAACTTTTGAGGGTACTCGCCCTTTTTAGAAACAAAGTATAATGTATTAAAACCCTAACAAGTCTGGCGAGTCTTTTGGTCAAAAATATTATTTGCATCAAGTGGAGGCTGAAAATCAGGAACAATATCTACAGGATGACTGGTGAGTACATATGTCTCCAATGTTGACTCATAATATGGTTTGAGGAGATTAACATTAACCACATCATTAATTCCCAAGTGAGTTGGAAGATCAATTCAGAAAGAATTCTCTGATACTTACTGGATGATTGAATATGGGCCATACCAAATGGGTTTGATTTTGTTGTACATTTTGTCTTGAAATCAACATTTGTCCAAATGCAACCATACTTTGTCACCAACTTTGAAATGGTGAGGAACATGATGTTGGTCCATCAGTTGTTTCTGCTTTTCTTTAGTCTTCTAAAGAATTTGAATGACTTTGGATTGAATATACTGTAAGTGTTGGAAAAAAATTGTGCATTTTCTTGCTCTTTTTGAAGATGTTAAGTAGCTAGAAGAGGTAAAGATAAAGGAAACTCATATGGAACCAAATTTTGGAAACCAAGGGAAACTTCAAAGTGAGAATGACTAGTGGAAGAGTGTACTACTCGATTATATGCATGATCAATATGGGTAAGACTCAAATCCCATTTGGTTGGAGAAGAATGATGATAAATTATGAGACTTTGTACCAAAGTACATCTAACTACTTCAGTTTGACCATCTGTTTGAGGATGAAAGGCAGTGGAAAATTAAGAGAAGTTCCTAATATTTTCCACAATGAACACTAGAAGTGGCCTAAAAAACATTATTCACGATCAGACACAATGTTATTGGGAAGATCAAAGGAGCGCCAAACAAAGTCAAATAAAAATTAAGCTAAGTCACTGGAAGAATTGGTTTTGCGACAAGGTATGAACTTAGCAATTTTATTGAATCTATCAACAATGACAAATATGCAATCATGATGATGAGAAATCATGGGAAAACCACTAAAAAGATCAAGAGAAATAATTTACCATGGACGAGAAGGAATAGGCAAAGGATAACTCAACCCAAGTTTTATGTTCATTGGTTTAGAGTGAGAACATATTGTGCACTGCCTCAAGTAATGAAGAACATTTCGTTGCATATGAGGCTAGTAGAAGAATCATTAAAGATGATGAAATTCTTTTGTTTGCCAAAATGACCACCATAGAGAGTAGAATTTGTTTCTTTAAGTAGAGCTTGATGATGACCACGGGGTACAAATAACTTATCAAACTTATACAACAATTCTTCTTTGATATGAAAATCTTGTAGAGGAACTAAGTTTGATGAAGTTGGATGTTGGAGACTCTTATAAATGTGTTCAAAATCTACATCATCTGGATATTGTGCATCCCAAGTTCAAAATCCAAAGTGTGAAGTGGTAAGGAATGATAAAGCATGAAATGAAGGTAGCTTGCTCAAACAATCAGCCACTTTATTTGCACTTCATTTTTTGTACTTGCTCACCAAATGAAACTATTGTGAATATGATGCCCACTTCATATGTCAAGCTTCTTCAATTTTGTTTTGGGATTGAAGAAACCTCAAAGGTAAATGACGAGTATGAACCAATGTTTCTTTACCCATCAGATAGTGTCTCTAATATTTGATAGATTGAACCAAGGCGTATAATTATTTATCATATGTGGAGTAGTTTATCTTGGGAAAATCCCACTCAAACATATTTCAACACAAGAAAAGTGTGAAACAAAAATCTATGGCTAATTTTTATTGAACAATGAAGAATCTTATATAGATTTTACATCAAGAAACTACCTCAACAAATTGAGGAGAGAAAGACTCTCTAGATCCAACAAAATAGGATTTATGCACTAAAACAAGGAATATGTTGAGAAAAGATGTCAACCATACCCATGAAGATCTCAACTAGTCCATGACAATCTCAACTAGGAAATTGACACTCTCACACTCATATTAGTTTACAAATATATGAGAAAACATGAGACTAAACTCTAAATATTAAACTTAAACTATATACTAAGCTTGTATTCCCTCTAAACTTGTATTCCTTATCATTCCTCCCAACAACAGAAGCATTGGACTCCAATGCTTTCAAGGGTGAGGGGAAATTTTGTTGCAGTTGATGTTGAGAAATCCAGTGGGCCTAGTGAGGATACTATTGAAGCATATTTCTTTTTGGGGTTATAACTCCTTCATTCAAGGAGATCATGTGTGCTTAGTTTTCTCCTGATCAACTTGGGTTCCTTTTATAGAAGGTGGTGATTATTCATGTTGTTGACACCCATGATAATGAAGTTTTTGTATATGTTGGAGTTTCAAGTAGTCCTTTCTTTCAGGTCTAATAGTGTTGACTCCTGGCTCTTGGAAATCCATGTCCCCCCTTATATAATTGTTCTCAATGACTCTCAATTTCTTTAGGGAGTTCAATTTATGGAGGTGGGTCAGATTCTAACATTTTTTCATTGATGGGTTTTACAAGGGAGGGACCTTTGGGAATGTGTTGGCTCTCATACCTGTCAATGGTATCGACCATGTTAGTACAATGTCAAAATTTTAATGGTACTATGTAATTGTGGACAGTATATCCCTTATATGCATTCTCATTGAGTAAGGGGAGCTACACTACAGACATCGTGCAGAAAAAATCACCTGAGCAGTGATTAATGTGAAGGAAAAAGGGCCCTAATTAGCATAAATAGGGCTAAAATGAAGAAAAAGTGCTTATCGTAAGCTTGAAGGGGCTTAAAACACATGGAAATGAAGTCGCGCACCAGCAGAGGGGCTATATCGATGACCAAGTGCTATGATGGGGGGGATAAAGGCATATATTGCAACACGTGCTACCATATGTTATAAGATCAACGGTCAGGAGTGTAGCACATACCCACCTTCAAGATCTATGGTTCATGATGTATATCACATTGGCAAAGTGCCTGCTCTTTAATCGAAGCTTGATGATGTGATGGTGGTTTTTGGCCTGCTATGTGGTCATTTTATATTGACTTCACATCGCTCTAGGATATGGGGAAACCATTAGCCCTAGCATGTGATACCGCCAATTGAATCCCAAAAACCACTTGGTCGCATATCAACTCAATGTTAATTTGGAGGATGATGAGACAGGAAAGGACAATGATGAGGCCTACACCTATATGTGTCTCCTTACACCTCGACATCTATGTGGTCGGTTATAGAAGCAACACATGCGCACGGTCACACTCTTCCACGCATACACTTGGTGATGACTTATGTTGACTAAGAGACATATGGCCAAACCATAGGCCACCTTGCACTAACAAAGGTGTCAAATTGACAACCACCTAGAGCAACACCTACTTGCCACATGGTGGTCGTACCTTGCTGGCGTCATCCAAATTTGCACGTGTTTCACGGATTTTGAAGTGGAAGCCAATATGAGGGTGCCACATGTCTTCAAATCATTCAAAATTGGATAAGGCCAAATTTTAACAAATTTTTGTTGTGTGTGGAAGCCATCACACAGGTTAGTTGATCACTTGATAAGACAGATTGGCTTCGCATATGGTGATCATTGCCAATCATTATTCTCTAAGATACGACTTATGGGTGATTGAGATCGTTGTCCATGTGTTGCATGCATCAATATCCGATCTCCAAGTACGATGGTCAGATGGATAAAATCATTGGTTCTGTCAACAATATTTTCCCAATGCGTGTTAGATTCTATAAGAGAAGGTCATGGGGTAAGACATAACCATTTGCAAGTTCTTTTTCCTTACTGAATGTGTTTTTTTGAGTTGTGTTTGCATGGAAGGTGATCCGCTTGAAAGGCATTCTTCCCCAGGAAAACCCTATTGGTCGTCTTCACTTCTGATGTGCTAGAAACTCCATTTGTTTTCGCAAAGGGAAGGAAGGTGTTTCATGTTCTTGTAGTTCATCCTAAGGAGTAGTTGCATTTTCTGGCCAACATCTGGTTGAAATAGACAGCATAAGACCCAAAGGTCGGATCGATGCTTGTTGGCCCTTGACCAAGTTTTGGGAGATCCTTGGTCAAGTTTGACATATTTTGGGACTTCGAAAGCTTGTCGAAGACGGAGCGTAAGACAAAGCAGAGATCGCAAGATCTCAGCCCCTTTTTGGGTCATTTTTTGGATTTGGGAATATGTAATGGGTATGGGATGTCGACCCATGAGTTTACCCATGTTTAGGCCTACTTAGGGATGTCATCCCATGGGTTTACCCATGTAGAGGCCGATAAGCTAAGTGCTAAGTGCAAGTATGGTTTGTAGATTCTTTATGCATATTGTGAGAAACTTGTAGAGATAAGTGCAAGTGGTTGTAACAGAC
>CBVK0105434881.1:0-13103 GCA_900067695.1 Picea abies | reverse complement strand
GCCAGGACGAGCCACGCTTGGATTTCCCCCTTTGTCTTGGCATGCCTGTGACACTGAGGGGAAATGGAAATGTCGAAAGGAAGCACAGATACTGAAGGCATAGCTGGTGGGAGTGCAGGTTGCAGGAGGTCTCGGCCTTGGAAGAGAACCTCTGCAAATGAATCTGGTAAAAGTCATGGCATCGAGGCTGCTGAAGGAGGCAAACGCGCACGAGTAGAGTAAATTCGAATTCATGGCTCTGAGCCATTGAAAAGACAATGAGGTTAGGCTAGGCGTACTGAGAGTAATGGTGCCTAGGCCTGTGCGAGCTTGGCTTAAATGCATGAGGGTGGTGGGAGGGTGTGACACGCTTTTGTCACATGGCCATCACCATGTTGGCCGCTTCATGCCCTCTCCTGGTGACATTTGTCCCGCACTGGCACCCCATCTGGGGAGCTGTCGATGGATTTAGCTTTATCCTTGCATTGTTGAAGTATGGGGTGTGTCAGGTTGATGGAGGTTTGAAAAAGTAGCTCAGGTCCTTCCCAGTTCATTCCAATGTTAGTCAGTTCGTCAGCAATCTGATTCGCCTTCCTCCCTACATGAGAGGGGATGAAGGCCTGATTGGGTCGAATAAGATTCACGATTGTCCTCAAACCATGAGAAAGTTGCCAGCATGGTGAGATTCTCTCTGGGTCAGTGCCATTCAGGATTTTCCAGAAGAGATTGAGAATGACTGGCGAGTCTCCTTCCATAATCAGTTTGGTGAAGCTGTGCTCAATGGCCAATTGCAAGCCTTTGGTGAGCCCCCATAATTTTGCAGCGTTGTTTTTGGTGTGGCCTAAGATGCCCACGGTGATGAGAAGAATGTTTCCCTGGTGGTTTCTGAACACCACTCCAAATTCGGCCGCCCCGGGGTTTCCCTTGGAGGCTCCATCAAAGTTGAATTTGATAAAGCCATCCGAAGGGGGGGACCAATGTGTGGGGCTATCCCCAATGGATTGAGTCCGAGGAGAAAAAGGCGGGCCCTAAACTGGGTTGAAATTCCAATGCCTCAAGATGCTTTGTTCCTGAATTGGGCAACTTAGGTCTGTTTCAGTCCAATGTTGTAGCCTGATTTTTTCCAAAACATTGTGGCAGCTTTGATTCCAACAATGTTGCCAGGGGAGTTGGTCCTTCCTAAAGATCCTTCTATTTATTTCCTTCCAGATTTTCCAAAGGATGAAGCCTAGGAGCAATTTCCATATACGGTTGAGAATAGGTGACTGGAAAGCCACATCTCTCCAATCTTCGATGGTGATGCTGATGTTGTCCCTTTTTCGATCTGAAGTGCACATGATTATCGCACATTGATCCCAGACTTGGGTGGTGTAAGGGCAGATGTTAAGGAGATTATTAACTGTTTCTACCTCCTCCCTACAAAGAAGGAAAATGGACAGGCCTATGAACCCCCTTTTCGTAAAGTTGTCCCAGGTGAGAATGCTTTCATGCATGACCAACCAGAGGAAAAGGTTGATTTTTGGCCAATGCTTTAGGGACTAGATTTTGTTCCAAGCTTTACTCAAGGGGAAAATATCGGATTAAGTCTTGATGGTGTAGGCCTCTTGGATGTTGAAGGTGCCCCTTGGTGAATGCCCCCATCGTATGATTTCCTCACCTGTCAGAATGGGGATTTTTAGCGCTTTAATTGTATTGTGCCAAGGATGAAGATCCACCTGTACCTCTATTTGCAGGTCCTCTCCCATATATTTCCAGCATCTCTAGGTGGTTTCCACTGGGTTGTCCTTCCAGTAGTTTGCCACTTTTTTCAGTCCTGCCTACGTAGCTGGGGTGCTGAAGGTGTCAGCCCAGGATTCTTGCTCTAAAATAGGTAACTGTTGCCAAAAATCCTTCTAGAAGATGGTTGTTTGACCATTTCGTATTTCCTAAAAGGCGTGATTGATTACAAGTTGTCGATTTTGATTGACCATCGTCCAGATTAGGGAGCATGGGTTGTCTCCATTCCATCTGCTCAGGTTTCTTTCCGCTGTGTTAGGAGTGTACTTTTTTCTCCAAATCTTGGCCCAAAGGTCTTGAGGCCTTTTCAGCCATCTCCACCAGATCTTAGTACTCAGGATTTTGTTCATGGTTGAAGGGTCCCTTATTCCCAGACCCCCTTGAGCCTTGGGTCTGCAAATCTTTTCCCAACTGATCAATGCCATCTTTTTACCTATTTTGAGGCCTTGCCATAAAAATTTTCTTTGCAAGGTTTTGATAACGTTAAGGACAAAGTTAGGGGTGGCTAGGGCTGAGAATGTATAAAATGGTAAGGCTTGCAGCACAGACTTAAGGAGAATGAGGCAACTAGGGAGATTGAGATCTTGGTAGGTCCAAGAGGAGAGTCTTTTTGAGAAGGAAGTGAGGAGGTTTTCCCACGAACTGTTCCTGAGGGCGTTGTCCAACAGGGGGATGCCTAGATATTTGGATGGAAGGGAGCTTTGGTCGAAACCCAAGATTTCATAGATGTGGTGCTGAATCAGAACTGGGGTGTTGAAAAATAAGATCTGGGACTTGTCCTTGTTGATGTCCATGCCTACGGCATCACAAAAATTTTGAAGGATGGAGAGAAAGGAATGGGCCTCCATGACTGTGGGGGAACCCATCATCAAAGTGTCATCGACAAATTGGTTTTGAGAGATCGGAGGATTGATGCCATGCATTGGAAGGTCTACCAGTGATTTGCTTTCTATGGCAGCCTGGATGGAGCAGCTGAGACCTTCTGCCATGATAATAAAGAGGAATGGGGACATAGGATCTCCTTTCCTAATTCCTCTGGTGGGGGAGAAAGGACGAGAAGGGACACCGTTGACAAGGATTGAGAAGAAGGTAGAAGAGGTGAGGTTCATGATCCAATCTACCCAAGAGGGGTCAAAGCCAAAGGCAAGGAGCATCAAACACATATACTCCCAACTTAACTTGTCAAAATATTTAGAGAGATCCAGTTTTAAGAGCATACCTGGAGTGCAGGTCTTCTATAGGGAGTGGATCACTTCATGCGCTAAGATGACACTATCCAAAATTTGTCTGCTCTCCACATAACCTGATTTCTCCAGTGAAATGATAAGGGGGAGGATAGGCTTGAGTCTTCTTACTATAACCTTGGTTAAAAGAATGTATATGATGCTACAGAGAGCGATTGGTTTGAATTGCTTGTGATGGCTGATGATCTCTTCTTGTGAATGAGGGTGAGGAAAATTGCATTGAGGGTGGGAAGAACCTGACCCGAGACCCTGGAGTCTTCGATGATTTCAAAAACCTCCTCTCTAATCATGTGCCAACAATGGTGGAAGAATTTGGTGGTGAAGCCATTCGATCCCTGGGCTTTACCTTTTGGGGTGTCCTGGAGTGCCTAGTCTACTTCCTCGAGCGTGATGGGCGAAAGTAGGGAAACATTCTTCTCCTTCTTTATTAAAGAGGGTATGTGTTGCATGACCCTGGTGATAGTTTGAGATCTGTCCTTCGGAGGTTCTGTCAAGAGGGTTTGGTAGTAGGTGACCAACTCCTCCTCCAGATCATCATGGGATTGGATAATTTGCCCATTGTTTGAGATTAACTGAGTGATGAGATTGGTGTGTCTTCTTTGAAGGGTAGACTTGTGGAAGAACTTGGTTTTTTGGCCGCCCTCCTTGAGCCACTGGATGCGAGACTTTTGTCACCATAGGATCTCTTCTTGGGCTTTTCTTTCTTCAAGCTTTTGGCTTATTGCTACTTCCTGAGCTTCGAGGTCCTCAGAAATCCCCTGCTCCCAGATTTGGCTTTGAACGATGCCCATTTGGTATGTTAGTTTCTTTTGGGCTTCAAAGATGTTGCCGAAGGTGTGTTTGTTCCAAGTCTTGAGCTTCTTCTTAAAGTTTTTAAGTTTTTGTTGGAATCTGTACATCTTGGAACCGTAAGGTACCGCCGCCTCTCTCCACCAGGTGTGGACCTTTTGTTGAAAGTCTGGGTGACTAAGCCATAACTGTTCTAGCCTAAAGGGTTTTTGGCCGGGGGTGGCATGTATGTCCAACCATAGTTGGATAGGCCAATGGTCTGATCCATGGACATCAAGTATGCACATTTCCAAAGTTGTTCCCTCCAACATGAAGGAGTTTGAGAGAATAAATCGGTCCATCCTGCAAGCTATTTGATGGGATCTGGTTCTTTGATTTTTCCAGGTAAAGGTGTTGTTTGAGGTTTCTATGTCGATGAGGTTTGAGATGTCTATGAGGTTCTAAAAATCTATGGTTTCTGGTTCCAGACGTCGTGTTCCCTCCCTTTTCTCATCCAAATTGTGGATCATATTGAAGTTTCCTCCCAATATCCACCTGTTCCCCTTGGTTAGGGTAGCCAAGTACTCCATATTCCGAAGGAAGGCTTGCTTGTCCCTTGAAATGGCGGGTCCATAGATGTTTGTAAGGTATCCTGGTTTGTTGGAGCCAATGAGTTGCAAGGCTGCTGAAATGGACCATTTAGTTGTGAAATTTTTTTCTAAAGTGAGTGAGCTTGGATTCCAAAGTAGAGCCAGACCCCCGGCTATGCCTGTGGCCACCGTGTAAATCCCTTTCCCTTGCTTCCAGCAACAGGGGAGGAGCTTGTCCATATCTTCAGTGGTGCATTTTGTTTCTTGGAGCATCATTATATTTGGTTTCTTTGCTATGATAATATCCTGTAGTAGCCTTTGCTTACTATGACTGTTGAGTCCCCTTATATTCCATAAAATAATATTCATGATGAGGATGGAGAGGGGAGGGGGGGAAAGATGTCTGAGATGAGATGGATCTGACCTGATTTAACCATGAAGTGCCCTATCTCTTCGATAAGCTTGCTGGTTGATTTTTGACGTCATTTCTTTTCGTCTTTCTAGGATTTGTGCTGTTCTTTTTGCGTATTTCCTTATATTCCCAATCCCGCACTGGATCTGGCAGTGGACCCTACTAAGGAGTTAAGGAAGACCTTGTATAATTTTCGCAACTGGTCTGGGGGTATGGTATAGAGTTTTTGGTGTCGATAAGCGTGTTCTAAGTGTTCCAGGTCAACGCCCGCTAGTTCTTGCTCGTCTAAGTCCATTTGTGTATCTTAATCTTTGCTTTCTATGTGTTACAAGGATGTGGTGTTGGATCCAGGTGGGGGAGTGGTTAGGCTTGGATATTGGGATTCCTCTGCTTTCCCTTTCCCCGATTTCTGACGTGTTTTCTCTATAGGCGGAACCTGTGAGTCCTCCAAGCTCTCCATATGTTGTTGCAGAATCTCATATTGGTTGCTTGAGGTGGCTTCCACCATTGATGTATCCATTTTACCAGGTCACGTTCAGAGGGCCAGAGCCCTAAAAATTTACCCACTAAGGCATAGTCTCTCATATATTGCTTTTGTTCTTCAATCCGGGGTGTGCTTATGATGTATTTTGGGGCTTGTGGTGCCCGAGGAATGCATTTTCCAGGTAGCCATGGCTGTGACGTGCTTGTTGTTATCGTTTTTTTCCCTGAATCGATATTCATTTCTTTGTCCTTGAATGTTCCCTCGTATAGTATCTGTGTGCGAAGATCTAGGGGAGGCTCGAAAGTGGGGCACCTAGAAGCCCCTCCATTGTTTCCATCCGTCGTTGCCTCACTGTATGAGGGGCCTCTCTACCCTTCCTCGCTTGGATTCATTGAGCCCCTGCAGGGGTGGCCAAGTGCACCAGAGCAACAAAAACCCTAACCCTATCTTTTCACATGAATGTGATCTCATTAGATCCTCCTCCTCTTGCTTAACCTCCTTCAAAAGGTAAGCAGGCTTGGCCTAGTTAAGCTTTCCGTTTTTTTTTTTTTTTTTTTTTTAAGGAGCTTTCCGTTTTTTTTTTTTTTTTTTTTATTGAAAGGTAGGTGAAGTAATAAATGAAGAGATAAGGTAGTTGGGGGGAATTCAATGAGAGGGGAGGATAAGGAAGAAATTAGGAGACTTGGAGGGGGGTCTTATTTTGTTTTGGAAAATTCTGCAAGAGGTGGAAGAGTAAGAGGAAAATTAAGAAGAACAATTGTTTTGAGGAACTCTCACAGAGCGTTGTTGTTGCTGGAAACTTTTATGAGTTGATCTATTATCATTATGTTGTGGTTAATATGATGTTGATGTTATTGTTATTATGTTGTTGATATAAAAAAATCATGAAAATAAAATTGCAGTTATTTCAGTAAGAATTTAGGAGATAATTATTATTTTATTGAGTCTTGGAAATGAATGCCTTACAAAATGCAGGCAAAGGAAGAACAACTGTGAAACGTGAACGTGAAAAGCATCGAATCTTGTTGTTTGCAGGCCAGCCTTTGCCAATATTTACCTGATTCCTTGAAATCTTGATAATGAAGATAAAGGAAACTAACCAGAAGCCCGACAACTTTATTGACATAACGTAGACAGAAAGATGAAGTTGATATTCTTGATGCCTTTATACAGTTGACAGAATGCGTATGCACATAGACAAACCAGGCCCCTGAACGTCACAATTGCTTTACAGATGTTTATTATAGGGATTACCTCTGTACAAGCAATGGGAAGCCATGACTGGATGGATTAGAGCCTCTTCTCAACCGGGACCTTATTATCTATTCTTGGTAATTAGCTTTCTCGAGTGCAATTTATGATGAAGGCTCCTGCGTGGAGACTCCTTAGAATTATAAGTACTCTGAGCTTTCTATGGATAGTTTCAGTATCTTGTGCTTACGACAGAATGGGAGCTTTCCAATCTGAGAATCGAAAGAGCCTGGATTTCCATTCATGGTCCCTTGGAAGCCTCAACATTTCTCTTTCTAGCCCTTGTGAAATTTGTGGCAACAATGGCTCTTGTAAGATTTTCCAGAGCTCTGTGAGTTGCTTAGAAAATGGATGTTGCAACAGAGGGCATATTGTGGAGGCTAAAGTGAAATTTGTGGCAACAATGGCTCTTGTAAGATTTTCCAGAGCTCTGTGAGTTGCTTAGAAAATGGATGTTGCAACAGAGGGCATATTGTGGAGGCTAAAAACTTCAAGAGACGAGATGACCAAGAGGCTGAAGGTGCTGATCCAGATAATGAAGTTGCTGATCCAGATAATGTAACGGAGGCCAACGGAAAACTTCGCAGGCCCAGATCACACCGCCACTGGATCGCTCATTTGCTGCCTACAATTTCTATTGTTTTGGTTGTAGTAACTGTGGTTGCAGTAGCAATTTGTTGTTACGTCCACATAACCAGGCCAGACCTCTTCCAGGAAAGCCGATCGGTGGCCCTGCAGGAGAACAACGACGCTTAAAACATATAACATTTTGTAACGTAAGTTGCATTTTTATTGCGCCAAGTTGTGATTTTGTTTGTTAGCTGGCCTTTTCTTTTTCTCTACCATGCTATGGTCATTAAAATTTTGTTTTAATTTTCAAATTCACAAATTCAATATAAACAATATTTCAATACACATAGTTTTAGAGGTGTAAGACAGTTGGTGACGGAGTGTGTTGTTAAGGCACTCTCGTTCCAAAATTGCTGGGAAAAAAATCTAGCCATATTAAATGTTGGAATTCACAAATTCAATATATATAACATTTCAATATACATAGTCTCCCAGGTGTAGGACAGTTGGGAGTGTGCTGTTAAGACATTCTTGTTCTAAACCTGCTGGTAAAAAAAATCCAACCATATTAAAGATTGATCCAGTCATATTAAAAGTTGATGTTGCTCAAAACTAATGCAATTTCCAAATGTACAATCTAACAAACAAACAAAAACATTTCAATACATATACAACAAATTTTATGTAAGGACAGATTTTATATACAGAGATCTTAGAACGTCTTGAGATTACTACTGAAGCTTAGCTTAATAGATAAGTGATTAATATGAATGTATGCTTTAAAAAAAAGTGTCAAACCATCCATTCAGTTATTCAAACTATTGATGGGATTTCTCAGTTTCTTCGCTGTTAACAATAAGGCTCTGATAATTGCAAAACCTATTTCATTTCAGCGATAAACTGTTCAGGTTTTGTGATGTACGAAGTTCTTACTAAAAATCCAGGAAAAGGATTTGATTTTATGCGGATTGGATTCCCGATATGCCATTCCCATTCTTGTACTATTTATTCGGCCACTAATGGACGATTCGGCTACAAAGTATAAAATAAAATTTGATTCTATTCGTTTTGTGAGTATCTCGCCGAAATGTGATTGATTTTAATGCTGCGAAGCAATGTTGGGATCACATTTATGAGTGAAACATCGAGATTGAATTGGTAATATATGTTTTACATGTAGTTGAACAGAAGAATATTCTTGTTATTTATTTCCAGAGGAACAGACCTTTTTCTTTTTTGAAATCATGGGTTGTGTTTTATTCCCTTTCATGGCTTTTGTATTTTATTCCTCGTCCAATTGGGGTTCCTATTGCATTGATTAAGTAGACCAGTAGACCATAAAGAAAAGCACGAAGCACAAACTGGAAAGCTCAGAAAATTGGGGCTTACATTTCAAGTTAGAGCATAAAAGAATAGATTATGGACCAAAAAAAAATTCAACAGAAAAATTGCTCTTTATATTTGTAAATATAAATATGTGCAATTTAAGTTAACTTCATAGTTCTAGTTCTTGCTGGGCAAATCTAACACATTTTCAAAACATAAACCCTAACCCATACAATAAGAAAGTGCTAATAGAAGTCTCTACTCTGGAGCTTTTAAAAGCACAAAATACACAGCATCCTGTGAAGCATGAGACACAGAAGGGAAAAGACCCAACAAAAACTCCAAAAAAAACTAAGCTGCGAGCTTTTAAAAGCACAAAATACACAGCATCCTGTGAAGCATGAGACACAGAAGGGAAAAGACCCAACAAAAACTCCAAAAGAAACTAAGCTGCGAGCCAAAGACATAGAAACATATAATATTGGGGCTGCCCTCTAGGATCTCCATCTCCAAGACTGAAAAAACCAAAAATATAGGCTAAGGAGTTAAAAAGGATTGAAAGAGAGGGTGGGTCCCTCATTTCCATCTACTCATCAAATATATTCTATTTTTTCTTTGATCTTTGATAGTGTTTTTTTTCAAAAAATATCTGCTTCCATGTTTAGCTCCCTCTATACATGAGTGCAGTGGATCTCTTTAAATGGAGTCTGTCTCTATTCTTCAACCATTCAATAATGATCTTTGCCTTCATATTTATCCCCGAACCACAATTGAAGGTCTACTTATAGACTGAGTTTTCACTAGTCTTTATTAAACCCCTGCCACACACCTAAGATCAGTTAAATGCACAGCACATCTAGCCATAACTATAGGAGTAATAAAACACAGGTTCTGAAAAATGCTAGCTTTGGCTATCTTCACAAATGGCTCAAAAGGAAGAATGGCTTTAACTTTAGAAACAATAGAGAAAGTGAATGGTTTGCTTCCTCTCAAATAAATTTATACCTCTCCAACCAAACAAACCAGCATATAATGGAGGGAAGCTTACTGAAAGTGGCCTCCTTTTTATGCCAATTTTCAAAGCATCCACATAAAGTAAAATTGAAAGCGCAGAAAATTGAGGTTTACATTTCAAGTCTGTATAGCACCAAAAAAAGGACGAAGCACAAACTTGAAGTGCAGAAAATTGAAGTTTACATTTCGACTTTTTCAATGTCATGCTGTTGAATGAATGGAAGTTTAAGATTGAATCTAATAGTTTCAAACAGAGAAGGCTGTTGCGCTTATGCCTGGACCATTAAATATCTTAAACTTCTATGAATCTGTTAAGAAAGGACGAGTAACTTCCTGAATTGTTTTCGTTTAATGAAAATATGCAAACTAGAGATATTAATTAAAAGGGAAGCTTCAATGCTATCAAAACGACTGTAGTAACAATTGTAGTATAAATATCCGATCGATATAGGCCCGATTTAGGTTTAAATGTGGTTTTAACATTTTAAGTATCAATTCAATGAAATATATAAGTTTAAATGTGGTTTTAACATTTTAAGTATCAATTCAATGAAATATATAAGATTTAGGTTTTAAATGTGGTTTTAACATTTTAAGTATCAATTCAATGAAATATATAAGCTCTTAATGAACATATATACACATTTTTTTTTATATATGTTTTCCGATATGGATGGATGGATGAAAGAAGTTGAGTAATCGACATTTTGAAGCACACCAAAGCTAGTGCCATAATAGATCCATAATCTTTGATACCAACAACAAACACATAAGACGCTAGGTTAGCATTGTTTGCCATATATTTGTCTAAAAAAATATAGAATTAATAAAGCATATACAGTGTAGTATATATTTGTCTAAAAAAATATAGAATTAATAAAGCATATACAGTGTAGTTAATGCGTGATTCAACTGTAATAATAGTTTTAATAATTTAAAGCTATACAATATTAATATAGTTTCTCCTATTTTTAAATTTCTTAATGGTTAAGATGGATAGGAAAATTTGGAGTGAGAATTATAATTTATTATCTTTAAATTATATTTAAATTTAAATATATTGAAGTTTATATTTCAAAAAATGTATTCTAATAAATTCAAGAGGAACTCAAATGACTTTATGTTTTCAATGGTAAAATTATGGGCATTGGGGTTCATCCTTGAAATACATTTCATCACACTTTCTAGCATATAAGCCAGAATGGGAGTATTGCTACCTTGTCAACCCCACACTATTATCAACAAACAACAACTTGCTCACACGTGTATACTCTACCCCGCCATTGGAATTGAACATATGACCTCCTATTGCATGACAAATTTCTATAAGTTAATAACATAGCTACAGAACTAGATCAACATTGCTAGAGTTTAACAGCTATGAAACTAGTGCACTTACACAATCACAAGATGTAGATTCTATGGAATTGAATATGGACAAAATCAACACTGTAAAAAATTTTTATTAGAAAAGAGACATAATTGAACTCCTTATTGAACGATACAACTAATTTCATTCCATGTATTATAATCTAGAGGTCTTAGACTCTCCACAATTCATACAACTACACACTAGAAAGATCATAGTGCAAAATGGTCTCAAACTCCAAGATCATGAGATGGACATTCGCTCTCCCACTCTTTTTTCCTAGATCATTAGAGTTGAATCCCTTTTCAAGATAATACAATAGATTTATAACTTCCTCTCAACCCATTTAGTTCATGTGGAAGTCAAACAGTCTCTGCAACAATTCACATTTTCCAGTGTTTCCTCTAGGAATCCCCCTAGTGGTAGTGTGCATTTAATTTCTCTTTAACTATGCCCAATTTTTTCTCATACATTTTTCTTTAGCTTCTACGGAAACATGTGGATCCATATCCAAAGGAATAGGAAAGTCCATGATATTTACCTTATTTAGCAATCACACACTCCTTCCGTAGCCAAGGACATTTAAGTTTCATATCATATCTCTTATGTAGCCTTGTTGACTTCCTAATTTCATCCAACTAAATAAATCAACTTAATAATAAATAATCTAAACTGGAAGGAAACTATTTTTATGCTAATTACATGAGCCCAGGGATGCTCCCACATCAGAAACCCTTGCTAAGAAAATGTGACCATCCATCTCATGTGGACTAAACTATGGACCCTTCAAGCAATGTAGGCCACTGAAGGTGACCCGATTCCTCCTTTGCAGATCCATCTTCTAAATTTTTGTTCTTCCACTTGACCAAATACTCAAAATAATCTTATCCTCGATTCTTCTTTCTAACTCTCTTTGCCAATATTTCCTCAACTTCTTCAACTGGTTTGAGTGACAAATTTTCTTCGCATTCTTACATGGTGCTTACTTTACCATCGTCTTCTCGTTCATGAAACTCATATAAGTAAGAAATATTAAATATTGGATAAGTATCAAAGGCATTTGGAAAATTTAGCTTGTAGGCATTATTAAAAAATTTCCTCAAAATCTTAGAGAGACAAGTTTTCTTGTACTTGAGTTTGATATATGCTCCTATGGGAAATCTATCCTTTTTCAAATGTGTCATCATTGCATCACATCTTCAAAAACATTCAATATCCTATGCAAATATACCTTTTTCTTATAGCTATCATTACTCTGTTGTCACTTCTTCCAAACCTGCTCATGAATCTCATGCATGCTCTCTGCAAAACTTTTTGCATCAATGCTCCTTTTATCCTTGAATTCCGACAACTTAATCAAGTCTACAACACCCTTTGTAGGCATTCCATACACTACTTGAAATGGAATTCTACCAATGGATTGATTCATTGAAGTATTGTAAGCAAATTCACCTTGAGCTAAAACCAAATCCCATTGACCCAATTTGTCTCTGATCAAATTTATCAACAAGTTTCCTAGAATTTGGTTACCTACCTCTATTTGACCATTTTATTGTGAATGATACATGGACTTGTTTGCAACTTGGAACCCATCTACTTGCAAAAATTCCTCTAAAAAATACCAATAAACCGAGTATATTTTCCATGTATTTTCCCAAAGTGATACTCCTAGGAAACTCATGCAACCTCATACAATATCTTGGAAAAATGACATAGTGAAATGTGTAGCATCATTAGTCTTCTTGCACAATATGAAATGTTCCATCTTAGAAAATCTATCCAACACAACTAGCACTAAATCATAACCTCTCCACATCTTGGGAATTCCCAAAACAAAATCCATGCTTATATCTTCCCACACCTTCTATGGTATTAGTAAAGGAGTATATAACCCAATATTTAGACTTCTTCCTTTATCCAATTAAAAATTTCTACACCACTCGGCAAAATTTTTCAATTGGCTTGAATGGAAACTATCCTTCTCATTCTTACATGGTACTTACTTCACCATCGTATTCTCCTTCATGAAACTCAGATAACTCAGAAACATTAAATATTGGATAAATATCAAAGTCCTTTGGAAAATTTAGCTTATAGTTGTCATTAGAAAATTTCCTCAAAATCTCACACAAACTGATTTTCTTGTACTTGATTTTTCCATATGCTCCTCTGGAAAATCTATCCTTCTTCAAATGCATCATCAGTGCATCACCCTCTTCAAAATGTTATAACTTAAAATAATACTGAGAGGGGGGTGAATCAATATTGTATCATATTTCTGTTGATTAAGGTTGGTTGTCATTGATGTCAACCCTTGAAG
>CBVK0105414854.1:0-12824 GCA_900067695.1 Picea abies | reverse complement strand
TACATTTCCCTACCCTAACTTATAATAATATAACCTACCCTACAATAACCTACTAGGATAGCCCAACCTAATCGAACTTATCTCACCTTAACCTAGTGTAGCCTACTCTACCCTAACCTACGTAGACTGATCTATCCTTACCTAGATAAACTACATTATCCTATCCTAGCCTAACCTTAAGTCTAAATCCCTAATAATAAGCTTAAACCTAAGCCTAATCCTTTATATAACCCAAGGCCCAAGCCTCACATAATACCTCACATAATACTTCCTTGCATAAAATGATAATAATGCTTTGAACAAATTTATAATATAACAATATACAACTTACTCAAATCTATTTTTGAGTATGGAATAGAGAATCATGATTCCATTAAGTTAATTAAAGTAAAAATTACATAATTTTAATAGAAAATACAAATCAATACAAATAAAATTAACAAAATGACAACAAACTTAGAATAAATTTACACTGCACACTTAAAAAAAATAAGAAGCCACATGTAAAATAACTAACATAAATAATAAATTTATCAAAAATTTAAAAAAATTAGGTTTATTTACAATGAAAAAATAACAAATAATAAATATTTTAAGTTAAAACGCAACACAATAAAATATTCAATGTACACAAAAAAAACTATATATAATTTTTGTATGTACTTAATTAATTAAAATGAAAATGAACTATAAATACAAATAAATGCTTCAATAACATTATAATGTAAAAATCATATAATTTAGTATGATAAAAATTTAGAAATTTGAATATAAACAATTAATATAATATATTAGAAAAATTAAAATCTTATATTTTTTATTCCTTAAATTTTTTATTTAAAAAGAAAAGAATAAAAACAATTTATAACTTTAATTTTTTTATTTCTTTTATTTTTATTTTAAAAAATGAAAACAATTCATATATTTGTAGAATATGTAAAGACTAAGAAATCTTATTTTTCCAAACTTAGTCACTAATATTTATAAATGAAAAAAACAAACAAGTATAAATACATACTATATATTCCAAAAAATTTATAAAATAAAAAAATAGATCATTTAACATAATTTAATACTAAAACCTTGACTCTGATTTTTTTATTCTAATTAAAGAAGAATAGTTAACTTAATGAAACCATTCTTTCCTAAGTTCGATTGAAAATAAATATATAGATTCAACAAGAAATTCATCAAATCTATTTGAAAACTAAAATGGAAGGCAGAGGTGCTTTAAATTTAAGTTTTAAATTTAAATTAAGGTGTGAAATGGTTTTTTGTCTGAATCTTGAGATATAAATTTATATAAATTATTATTTTTTGATGTTCAAGATTCATTTTAAAATGTAGAAATGGATTTAGCATGTTGAATAACTGAAATAATCACTAATACTATATATAAATAATCACTAAAATCTACTAAACAAACAATTTTTCATGAAATTTTTCATTAGAATTATACAGAAATAATTACTAAAATCTATGAATCTAGAAATTTAAATAAAAACAATTAATACAATATATTTGGAGATTAAAAACATAGTTGATATATTATAACTTGCATCTAGCTGACGCACTTCATATCGAATATATGTCATGGGAGTTCAGAAGCTATGGATGAGAGTCGACAAAAATCAAAGTTCACAGGCTATTAATAAACTCAATGGGATATTGTAAGCATGCAGGTATAAGGTTCTGAGGATTTAAAAAAAAAATTGTACACATGCAGGCGTGAGGTTTCAACCTTTTAAGGTTTTGGGGATTTAAAAGTAAGGTTCTCGGAATAATACTCACGAAAATCAACTCAAGGTTTTTGGGATTTAAAAGTAAGGTTCTCGGGATTTCGAATAGCCTAATATTTACGAAAATCAACTCAAGTTTTTGGGGATTTTAAAGTAAGGTTCTTTAAACCCAGTTTTGTTATAGTTATTCATTCAAAATTCACTAGGGGTAATAATGGGTAAGTTTTATAATTTGTAATCTACTGAAATAAATACACATACAAAATTTTAAAATTTTTAATCTCTAATATTCAATTAGGGTTGTTTATTTGTTTTATATTTTGTTTTTTAGTTGTAATTTGGTGATATAAATTTGTAGGAAATCATAATTTTTTTTTTTAAATTATGTTTTTGAATGTTCAAAATTTTTTAGAGCACTTGGATTATAGAGAATTAATCACTCAAATCTATAAATTCAACAATAAGATATCAGATAAAATTAAACAGAGAATATCCAAAAAAACATAACACAAATCAATTAGAACAAAGATTTTTGTTGTGTTTATGTATTTACTATTTGAAATTGAATTTATTTACTGAATTGCAAATGTTAAGTTAAAAAGAAAAGATTATTACTGTTTGAACTTGAATTTATTTATTGGATTGCAAATGTTAAGTTACAAAGAAAAGGTTAATGTTTAATGGATATATGAAGCCTCAAAGTCAAATCCATTAAGCATATTAATGTTTAATGGATATATGAAGCCTCAAAGTCAAATCCATTAAGCATAACACACAAATAATCTATTGTTAGCAGAATTAGGATTGTGAAGTGTGTGGAGCGAGGAGTTTCAGAGGGCTGTTGTAAAGAATAAAGTAAAAATGCATGGGATGTAGGTCAATTAACTAATCATCCCCAAGGTGTAGGATAATCAATGATGGAGTGTGTTGTTAAGACACTGTGTGATGTTAAAGTCACCGGTTCCCTACGGGGACAAAAAATCAAATCCAACCATGTTAAGAGTTGATGTGGCTAAAAATATTTAAATTCAATCAAATATATTATCTTATAAACATGAAATTAAATATGTATATAATACCTTAAAGGTATCAAATATTAAGTAAAATGCAATATAAAATAAAATAAAATTGAGTTGACTTTCATGTAATATGCATGCAATAATTTAATTGAAACTACTTTTTGTGTGTGTTTAGTAATATTTTATAAAGTATTTATGTCAAAAAATAATATTTAAGTTTAATCAAATATAGTAACTAAAGGTAAATATCTATACAATAGTTTAATTGAAGAAAATATTAAGGTAAAGTGAAATATAAAATAAAATGATAATTTATTTTGTTTAATTAATAATATTTATAAAATGTTTATCTCAAAAATTTGAAGTGGATAATATTTTACAAAGTTATTATATAAGTTTTTATGGGATTTTGTTATTTTTACTACATATAATTTCAAATATATAATTATATATTTTGTAATATCATATAAATACTAAATATTAAACAAAATGTTAAACAATTTATAATTATATCTTTTGTAATATGATGTAAATAATAAATATTAAACAAAATATTAAATGACATTAAACTAAGTAAAGACATTTTAAAGTAGGGAAAAAAAAGGTAGCATATAGATTTCAAAATTCAAATTCATGAAGATTGAAAAATTCTAGATAGATTCCAACCTTTTGTGATGTCACCAACTAAAACAAAACTACACAAACTATGTTCATCTAGTAGTTTTTGTAATACCAGATCCAAATACCCCACCATCGCTTGAGAACAATTTAAATTAACAAAGGAAATAGCTCCAATTTATTGAGCTTAGTTTTTAATTTATTGGATAATGAATTTAATATTAATATTATTTTAAGATACTGAGTTGATTTATTAAGTTTAATTTTTTATTTTTTTGAATAAAAAAGAAATTAATATTAATATTTAACTTAGTTTTTTAATATTAATATTATTGTATTCTTTGAATAAAGAAATTAATATTAATATTATTACTAATATTAATTACTTTGTAATATTTGTGCATATTATATTCATATATTAATTGGACTCAAAAGTAATTTTACAATGTACATTCATGATTTCAATTATTCTAGAGTTAGAGTTAGGTTGTTCATTTCAATGCCAAAACCTTTCAATGCTAAACAAGGTTTTTCATGAGGATTGAACTCCATAAGAACTTGCAATTTAAAATTAAGATGAAAGTGGTTAATTGTATTTGTTTTAATTGTACTTTTTAACTTAAGCCAATAGGTGAAGCACATGTGGCTTGGATTTTTAGCACAAGTGGATTGGTTTTTTTTTAATTGAAAATATTTTTTAAATAAATAAATTACAAATCTTGATGGAAAATATTGTTATATACTTTTGTCTTTTCAAAATTCCTTAAGAAGTGCATATTAAACTAGTATCCTATCACTCGTGCATCATTATTACTAAAGTTATTAGTAAAATGATGTGTGATATTGTTATATATTTTCTGTTTTCAATAATCCTTAAGGATTTGTGTATGCCAAGACTAATATTTCGAAATTACAAAGGGTCCAAGCCAGGAATCTAGATTGATCAAAGAGGCGATCCCCTATCAATGATTGGTAAGGCTCTCACAGCATGATACAAATGCTAAATTTGTAAGCAACGAAAAACTATACTATTATGGTTGATTGTTAAAAATGATTCATAGATACAGATATTTTCAACACATTTATTAAAATATTTTTATCAAAATATATTTAAAAATCTAACCAATAAAATATCTTTAACAATTAAATTCACTCAAACTATAATTTTAATTGTTAAATTCATTCAAATTATACTTTTAAAATTTATCTAAGATCCCTTTTACTATTATTTACTCTTTTAAATAATAGTTTTGTCCTTTGTAACCATTACTATAAAAACCATTGCCTTACATCAACCAACTAATACAAAAACTTTTTTTATTTTAAGTTGTACATTTCACGACCACTAAATTTTAGTAAAATATTAGATGAGGAGAGTTAAATTCTCAATAGAGTAGTAAGAGAGTGTCCGTTGAAGAAGCCTTTTGGAGTTATGTATTTAAATATTTATAAGATACCCGATCGAATGAATAATTCTTGTACTATTTTATTTTATGGATATTAGAGCATCCCATAAAATAAATTAAATAAAAAACAACTTAAAATAACATTAAATAAAAAGAAGTTTACCATGATGCATAAAGATCATCGTTGAACTTTTAGGAAAATACAAGTCCCTCTCTCTGCCTACAGATGGAATCTTTGTTTTGGAATCAGAACCACTGGCCCTTGTCTCCACCTTTTCCCAAGTACTTCCAAAAGTTGGGAAGGAGTGATCTTGTTTTGTCTAAGTGAAGAGAGATTATAGGCGAGGACATGAGAATGTAGAAAGGGAACTTACTTTTGCATTTCTGCTCACTAAGGTTCATGATAAAACACTAGTTGAATGAGCCCATTCTGATGGATGTTGAGGTTATTCATAGAATAACAAGTATTTGCATCAAAGGAGAACTTGTTAAATTTGTTTCCAGAGACAACATTAGCTAGATCAATAAAATCATAGGTAAAACCAGTATTGAAGGAAAGAATTCCAGGGGTTTAAAAATTAGTTGTATTAGGAGAAAGATTCATGAGTGGATTGCAATTAAATACTCTAATAAAATTATCTTAATATAACCGTGACACCAAGAACTCCAAGGGTTTAAAATTTAGCTATATTAAGAGAAATATTCATGAGTGGATTGCAATTAAATATTCTCATCAAATAATCCTAATGTAACTGTGACACTAAATTGCATTGAGAGTCACATAGAGAACAATATGAAATTATAATATTAATATGTACCTACAATCGAATCCCTACAATTATTGAAATACTGCAAGTCACCTCCACTTCCCTGAAGTTATTATTGCTCCAAAGGTCGATACAAATCTAATTGCTTCAAGTCCATTCTCCTCTTCTATCAGATACAACTCAAAAATGAGCCCACTAGACTCATACTCCACAAATAAAAACCAGATCATGGATAAAGAAGAGATGACAAGGTAAATATATGTCCTCTTCCTCTATATGTATATGCTTCCAATATTTTTTACAGTTCTTAAATATTTTCCTGCAATTCTTTTTTTAAATATATGCTCTTTGAGATATATATAATTCCTCTCTATTGATAAAAGACTCTCGTCCTTTTCTCATAATTAATAAAAAAATATGCCAGGAAAAAATCAATCAATCGATCAAGCTTGTAAGTAAGAAAGGTTTTCCTCCCTGTCTTCCTCTCCCTCCTCTCCTTACCAGTGGAGAGGATATTTATTTTCATCCAAAACGTGCAACTCATAATTTTCTATACAATTTCAACTAAAAAAATAGTAACAATATAGGAAAAAATCAATCAATCAATAAATCCTGTAAGTAAGAAAGGTTGTCCTCCCTACTCTCTTCTCCCTTCTCTCCTTACCAACGGAGAGGAAAGTCATTTTCATCCAAAATGTGCAACTCATAATTTCCTATACAATTTCAACTAAAAAAACAGTAACAATATGTACAAGTGCAAAAGTATTGAATTTTTACTGTAAAAGGGCATAATAGAAAGAACTTTACATTTCTGTGTTCCCTAAATCCCATTAATAAGTCATTTTTGTAATATTTTTCCACGAGTACACTTCTTTTCACATGAAAGTCATATTCAAGCCAAAAGTAAATATTTGATGTTATTGTTTCAAACAAATAACCTGAAGGTGATGTGATTTTCATTGAAATACTACACTTTTGCAACCACTGTGCAAATCTGATCAAAGGACAGGTTTGTACATGTTCTACTTTTGCAAGGAAATCCCTTGGGTTCTTTAAAATATGAATTAAATGAATAAATATGTGATCATATGACCCTGGAGAACATATATGAGCTATCGAACAAATCAAATTTAGCTCCAAAGTTTCTCATATCCAACAACAACTGGATCATTCTCACAATAAACTTCTATCCCATCCATTAGTCCACTTGAAGTTTTTCAACGTGAATATTGATTCAATTTCCCTTCCTTGAGATTATTAATTGAAAATAGAACATTTTTTGAAAAACACACTAGTCCCATGATTCCATCTATATCTTATTGATGCGCAAAATTATTTATTTATATGATATTGGAAAGCAGTTAAGGGCCATGGAAAGATAAGAAATACTATGTTGTTGACCTACAATGTCTTAATTGTTAAGGAAAATATCTAATTACATCCTTAACTAGTTAATTAGATAATTTACCATTACAAGAGTTGGTAGCTCTATAACCTCTTGTAACCATATTGTATAATTATACATGTTCATATTAATAAAATACACATCAATGGTGTAGTGTGTTGCATGAATTTTGTCTCTGCTTAATATTTTCATGTTATCATACCAGGTTTGGGCCTCACTCCATAACTAGAGGGCCTAGATGCCAAGAGATCTATCAATCACATGCAAGGGAAGACTTATCACCATTTTCCTATATGTTTGCATAAACTGAGCGGAAGAAGATTGGTCTCGAAAGTGGTGTATGCATGGCTTAGCTGTAAGAATCCTTAAGCCTGCATCCGAAAACCTACATAAGTTATATATATATATATATAATTTTAAATGAGACATTGGTTGGGTGCTATTGGTGAAATTACAATCCATTGAATATAGGTGGGATAAATTAGAAATGTTTATTTATTTTTAAGAGAAGCAGTGGAAAAATGTTTTATTTTGATTTTAACTGAGGCATTGAAAGGAAGTCTTAATATTTTTGGATGTAGTAATATTTTCATTTGGCATCCATAAAGAAATAAAGTGAGTAAAGTTAAAAAATAAGAAAATTGTTGATGGAGGATTTAGGTTGAAGGGAAAGTGAAAATGTTGTAATTCCAGTAATATTTAAGTCTTGGAATTGAAAATGTTAAAAAAGGTATTGAGCTTAGCTAACTCGATACTAATGTAGTTATTTTGTTAGAATTATCTACTCTAACAAATGACAGGAGAATATGAAAATCCAATACGAAGGTAAATTTGGGAGGAAAAATTGATATTTGTTTTGGAATTTATAAAGAAAGTTGCAAAGAGTGAAGTTCCAATGAATAAGAGTCTCCATGGTGAAAATAGTATACAAGTAGATTCCAGTGAATAAGATTCACCATGGAACAAATAGTCTACAAGGAAGAAAATAGAGGCTTCCAAGGAGAAGAAGCCGCAAGACAAGAGTATTGCCTCATTATATTGTTGAAGAGAAAGAATCATTGAAGTTGAGCCATTTTATGGACAACGTTTCTGCATTATTGAGAAGTATAAAATTCATGTAGGAAAACCTCACCTTGAGAAAGAAAGGGAACCAAAAATCCACAAAGAAGAAATATGGACAAAGACATGCAACAAAATACAACTAAATTTTCGTTAAATATTTGTTTTTTTCATTCATCAGCAAATACATAAGAAATTGATTGTTGTAATTTGAGGGGTGCATGTTTGGTTGTACCTGACACCCCAGTAGACACTCCAATAAGTATTTTTTGGTCTAAGATTTTTGGTCCCATTTGTAAGAAGTTGTGAGCTTTGCTATAGGAAATATTTGTTCCCCATGTTCAGTAAGCCTTGATTGAATCAGGCCTACATAGGTCAATATGTGATCATGTATCATTTATCCTTGGTTTTGAACAACATGAAGCATTGGCCATGATACATCAAAAGTATCATTGGTTTCGAGTAGCTTGAGGTGATAGACAGTTGATGAATGTGGTATTAAGTCCACTTTGGTAGATATGAGGGTGTCTACTCATATTATAACTTGATGATTGTATTGGATAATTTGAATCTTTGATTAACAATGGAAATGTGAGATATGTGAGATATTAATCTCAAAGTTGGTTAGGACCAAGTTTTGTTTAAGGGGGTGTGTGATGTCTAATGCATTGGTAGTTGGTGATAATGATAGTTTTTATCATATGTAATTAAGGGGGGTGTTAAGGAAAATACCTAATTACATCCTTAACTAGTTAATTTTTTAGTTTGTCGTTTTAGGAGTTGGTAGCTCCGTAACTTCTTGTAACCATATTGTATAACTATACATGTTCATATTAATAGAATACACATAAATAGTGTAGTGTGTTGCATAAATTATGTCTCTACTTAATCTTTTCATTAACTTGATAAATATGAAGGAAAGACCCAAGTTCCAATTGCATGTCTGGGATCAATGAGTAAGAAAGGCCAACAATAGTAAATCAGTGAGTAAGAAAGGCCATCAGTAGTAGGTGGTTGGAAGTGGCCCACATTATCAAAGGGGAGAATCTTAATCATGTCGTATACTTTATTAGCGAAGACAGAGTCTAAAAAAGACTATTTGTCTATGTAATGGAAGGATAAAGCCTAAGAAGAGATGGGTAAGAAGATGGAACCCAATGTGATTCTCATGCTTTTTTGCAATTTCCATGCATGTTTTTTTTTTTTAGGTTTGGTTCATGATTTTTACCACAAATATATCTCTGATTTTGTCTTGAATCATGGAAGATTTAATATATCCTTCGAGAGATGAAAAGTTATGAGTTTTCATGATGTTATATATGGACGAAATGAAGTCAACAAGTCTATAATTCCCTCGATTCTAGACTTTGAATCTGTAACAGTCACCCATAAGTGTTTCCCCACTTTGTATGAATCCTATGTTGATCCATATGGTGCATTAGCTATGTATTTTTGGATGGATATAAATTACAGAGGCTCGACCAACTTTGAAGGTCACATCCAATAAAAGTGACTAGATTCTGTAGGCTAAGACCATCAATATGTGAGGGGATGTTGCAGGATAAGTCCATCAATACGAGAGGGGATGGTGGAGGATAAGTTAATCACGTTGGTTGTCAATATAAACCCTAGGTTAGTGCCAACAACCTACAAGCCAAATCCTAGCAGAAAACTTATGCTTTAGCAAGGACCGAGACCTCTAGAAACAAACCCACTAGGAGGCCCCACTCAAGGGGCGTCTATCTTTCCAACCTTCTCACAACTAATGGTTCTTCGATGATTCATCTGAGATTTGAACCCCAATGGATATGTTAACTTACATTGGATGTCATTTTCAATGGTTAGTGATGTGAGTCATGTTTGGGAGGTTTCTTTCTGTAAAATTTCCATTTGAAGTTTCAAGGCCTCTTATGTTTATTTTCTTTCTGTAAAATTTCCATTTGAAGTTTCAAGGCCTCTTATGTTTATTTATGTAGAATTTTCATTTGAAGTTTCAAGGCCTCTTAAAATGGTTGATATAAGTTGTTCTTCAAAAACCATATAGGCATATTGCTAATTTGGATTCTCCAGGGATGACTTTTAGGATGGAAATTTATTTTAAAATGTAGAAACCTTGGCGAATCTTACTAATCCTTCATATGTCAACTATAAATGTTTGGCAATATTTTTGTAAAAATACTCAAATTTCCAAGGATTTTATATAGTTTGTAGAAATTTTTGGCGATTTTTAAGTTAAAATAATTTTATCCTATAGAATTTGGGCAAACAATTTTTAGAATAGCCAATCTTTTTTGGGGAAAAACCATGGACCTTATCCCATGAGTGAAATTTAGCCCCTAAAATCATCCCTAGGATTCTCTTGTTTTGGTTGGGAATAGAGGCTTATGTGGGCTATATTCCTAATTTCATTTCACCTAAATAATTGGCCTTTGTTGACAGATTTTGCTCATCAAAGAAAGCCCTTGATTTGAAATTAACCTTGTATGAATTGGACTATGAAAGTATTGTTCTGCTCTATTTCAAGTTGTACTCCTTTTTCTAGGAGAAAATATTGCAATACAACTCCCAATTTTGGATTTTATTACGTAATTAACTTTCTTACAGTTGTCTATGATAATTTTTTATGATCCATACCAGTGTTGATGCTACTTTATCCTCTGTAAGTACTTCAAACCCTATTAAATCTTCTCATTTTTGTAGAATCCAGGTTCTTATGTATATTATGGACTTCGAACTCTTACAATAATGGTTCATTGTAAACAAGGGATGCATATGCTTAGAATGAAATTAATCATGTTAAAAATGACTCTATGGAAGTTGTCTTATGTGGGTGAAATATGAAATGGATTTTTCTCCTTTTCTATTTTAATGAGGGAAATCAAAAGATTCAGAGTTAAACAGTTAAAGTGGAGAATAGTAAATAATAAGAATAATCTCAGTATAAATGAGGTTGTAAAGGTAATACTTATTTTTATTTTTTTAACCTTAAGTGAAGGATGAATATGTAACATGTTGCACTGTACAAATATTGCTCAGTCAGAGCAATCGAAAGTCCTCTCGAGCTAGATGAACAAAAATGTCTTACTTAATAGGCATTATACTCATTGATTACCCTTTTCGAGATCTCTTTCTATAAGGTTCTTGCCCGGTAAGCTACACTTATCTCATTGTTTATAAACCAATTTGAGATATTTGAAATGAATTTTCTCTCCATTGAAATTATAGTTGAATGATCACAAATCAAGACGAAACTCATATACCATGTACGTGCAACAGGTTACCCATATGGCCTTATCTAAAATAGATAATGTCATTCTTACCAATGTTCAATGGAGAATCATACATATATAATAATTACGTGAGAAATTTTGTCGACGAATATCGACCCAATTAAGATCTACCAAGTGGGAAAAAGAAGGTCCTTTGAAAGATTATCCCTGATGCAAGAGTTGGAGTCGAATGTTAAATTGCACAATATGGGTCTGATGCATTTGAAAATATCATTAAAGCAGTAAGGACTAGACCTATTTCTTTCCACTTGGTTCCTATGCTTGTCTATTCTTCTCAAAATTTAAATATATTTGAATTCCTTTAAGGGTGAAGAAAATCTTATTTCATTTATGAATCGGCGGGACTCAAATAAAAAATATATCAATCAGGGTTCAATAACAGATGTAGAAATTTATTTTTTTGGCTTATTCCTTCGGTGTGGAATGTTCTCTTTGATATCAGGTTTAATCATCCAATATGCATTGACCTACTTTTCATTTTTATTTAGCAATTAATTTATGTGGTAAAATAATTTATACAACCATGATGGTGGGAAACGTAAAATGAAAATGAAAATCCAAATATGAGTGATATCAAAACATCGGAAGAGGCAAAATATACATAAATTAGTTTCAGAGCTTCGTCAACACATAAATGAGAGAAGGTGAAAAAGTAAGCTACCAAAACATACTCGTGGCGTTCCAGACATCAGATGGCTTCACTGATGCAGGAGCATCGCCGACACGTCAAGTGAGCCAGCGCGGAAGCGGAAAACAGCTGGACAAGCGGCACAAATTTTGAAAATGCTTTGAGACTCTTGCGCAAAATATTAAATGAGTCATTTAAGAAGAGGCGCCTATGTATATTGTAATGGACCTTGAGAATATAGCTCTCGTCCTTTGGTAGATAGACAACATTTAAGATAGTTAATGCAGGTAGATAGGATTTTAATTCATAGATTAGACAGTTTTAGAAGAAGGAGGGGGAACGGATATAGACACCCTCATTGTATCATTGTAATAATAATTCAGGAGCAAGAAGCAAAAGAGCATGTAGAGAACTGTATGAAGAACACACCATGTACAAACATTTGAATTAATAGAAGAAAGCTTGGATTCAAATTCATGGTTTGTGTTGTTTCTCTGTGTATTGATGTGCTCATGAATGTTTGCTTCCTGTCATACATTTTCTTTTATATGCTATGTATGTGATTTTATGTGTGAATTGAATTTTGAGAGAAGGAAAGAATGAGTTTCAATTGTTTCTCTATTTGAGACAAGAGATTCCTACAAGGAGTGCAGTCAAATTGTCCGCAAGGAGTGCATTGACAAAGGGTTCAGATAGAGATAACTTTTGTTCTCATTCGTCCCAAAGGTGCAGTTGGGCATAGCAGTCGTGCAAGGAGTGCGTAGGCCAGTGAAGTTTCAGGGTTGTGAACCTGAGGAAAGTGTTAAAAGACTACTGCTACAGGCGTGCACAGAGTTGAGGAAATTCAACACTTAGTCGAGGTTGAAGGGTTTCCGCAAGGAGTGCGTGCAAGA
>CBVK0105414837.1:0-10067 GCA_900067695.1 Picea abies | reverse complement strand
ATGAGTAGATCTAATAAGAATAGTGAAAGATATGTTATACCCATGCATAGAAAGAATGTTCGGACTAACGAATGGATGCAAGACCCTAGAAATAATTTGTTGCAGGTTATCTACCATGATCCTAGTGCGCAGTATAGGAGAGGCATGGGATCATTTAAAAGAAAGAGAGGATTAACTCTTTGTTACAGTTACAGAAAACTAGGACATCTTGCTAAGGAATGCCCTGGAAGAAGATCTAGTTTCCTCTGTTGCAAAGCTATGGACCATGAAGTTTTGAATTTCCCTAGAATGATTGCTAAAGTTGAGAGGATGAATATGAGACAAGAAGACCATGTGAAGGGTCAAGCAACTGAGATTATGGAAAAACCCTAGAAAGAATCAGAGAAAGTATTGCTACAGATGAAAGAAACCCTGAATGACCACTAACATGTCAGTCTATCAGAGGTCTTTAAAGAAAAAAAATTCATTGAAGCAAGAATAAGAGACTTTGACATTGATTGTATTCTAGATGAAGAAACACAGGTGAATATCATGACAGAAAGAACTTATGAAATTATAGGAAAGCCTACTATGATTCCTTCATTGGGAGGAATAGGTTTATTTAGAGGAAAGTTGATAAACCTATGTGGAAAGCTCACCCAGATATCTATGAATGACAATGGAACTTCAACAAAGGAAGAATTTAAGTTGTTAAATTTATCAAGAACAACACTCCATTTTCTATGTTACTAGGAAAACCTTGGATTGAAGGAGATCAGGCCAGAAGAAAATAAGAAGAAATCTTGGAGCAGAAGAAGCAAGAGTTGAAAGATTTCATGACTAGGATGATAGCACACTTGATTGAATAACAGGAGAACAACATGAAGCTATTTAAAACCGAGACTTGGATGTAGAAGTAGGAAGCACACTAGAGGACCCACAGAAGACTAAAGTACCTATTCCAGATACAGATGAAGGATTACCCCTGATTTCTAGGAAATAATCTCAATAGCGTGAAGATACTCTGCCAAAAGAAGATAAGAATCAGAACGGAAAAAGGAAATCTGAGACAAATCTCACTGGAAAGAAGGCTAGAAAACTAAGTAAAAAGAGAGCTAATATTGAAAAGTTACAGAAAGTTCCTAAGGAAACTTTGCAGAAGCAAAATTTGCAAAATTGGAGCGAAGAAATATAGTAGTTGGGGACAGTATAACCATTCGATTGATGGCTCGAATGGGTAGAAAGGCATTTCTGATCAGAAAGTTTGCCACCATACCGTTGGGACCATGCCATAATGGACAGAACTAAGTTAATGAAGGCTTTGCACCCATTGCAAGAGATGCGTTGCCAAGTTATCTATTTATCCCGTCGCGCCACACAATGAGAACACTTTTGCTAACTATGAATCTGAACCCCCAGATTAGTTTATTTCCCACAATGATCATTGTGTTATTACTAGTCATCCCATTGCATTAACCAGTTACTCTTCAAACCCGAGATATTCAACCACTAGCATGCATGTCAGAAGAGCTTAGCGTTGTAGAGAAAATTGTCGAGGAAGTTCTCATTGACCTAATGACTGAAAGAGCAATGTCTGCAAGTATACAAGCATCATAGACAAGAGGAGTGCAAGCCTCTCCGTCGATTGCTCATGGAGCCAGATCATCCCGACCATTAGCAGAAAAGAGAACCAAACATGGAGATGACCTAGCCTATGCGAAGTTGATCCTGTCCATATTTCCTGATTACATCCTGCCTCTGGCCGACACAATGAGTCGAGATAGTGTGCCAAGAGATTTTTAGTACTCCATGATTACTGCGTACCTCCCGAAGGTGATACACGCAGTTCAAACACAGCAGGACAACATCACAACATTGAAGTTTAGTGACTTCAACCTTGGAGATTGCAAGAACTACAGTATGCTCGCCCCGTATAAGTACTTGACCAAGACGAAGGGGAAGAACTCAAAGATAATCCCTCAACCGTGGACGATGAACCTCGTGCATTCCACCCTGTTAAACGTAATGAAGATCCCACACTTTGGAAGGCACCAGGAAGTCAATGATTGTGTAAAGCTATTGCTCTCGTGTTACCATGGTGGTTACTTATGGCTATACCATCGTATTACATTTGACTCGAAATTGATCCATAGGATCATGGGATTAAGTATGCAAGGACATGACCCATAAGAGTTCTATCCAGGAAAAGCCACAGATTGTGCATTAGCACAAAAGATCAAGGATACATATGGCGATGTTGAAAAGGGAACGCAAGGCTACAAGGTAGCCTCCATCCAGAATGGCGCAGTGAAAAGGGAACGCAAGGCTACAAGGTAGCCTCCATCCAGAATGGCGCAGTGTGCCTAACCTGCCAGCTAATAGCCATAAAGTTAATAAGGAAGAATAGACCTACGCAGGTCACAGGCTTTGTTGTTGACCTTGTAGGAAAGTGTGTGGGAGGCCTGCAGATGAACTGGGCAAAGTACCTAGTCAATCAGCTAGAGCTAGACTGTTGCAAAGCCCAGGATCAGGGCTACGAGTTCCATTTCAGCTGGCTCTTGATCCTTATCACCTTTGTTTCTTAGGAGATGTTGGAAGGTGCGACCTTCCCGGATATTGAACCGTTGGAACCGCTTGCTGCGAAGTTTTCAACACTTTGGTATTTGAGTGATATGCACAAACAGTGGCAGTCGAATGATGTTTTTCACACCTATTACTTGCAGTTGAAGAGAGCCATAGAAGAAGAACCTCGCATGAATCTGAACACCCTACAGAGGTTCCGACCCCTGATGAAGTTCTGCGCAGACTGAAACTTCATTTACATAACAACACGAGCCGATGAACATAAGGAGAAGCTTCAATCATACTACAAGCTCACGAAATAAGACCTTGAAGAGATCACTAAGGACTGGTCTGTAGACCTCCTTATTCCAGTAGAACCTACAGAGATGTCTGACCCTGATAGCCCAGAGATCACTCATAAATAACAAGACACACCCGAGCCCAATAGAACGAAGAAGACAGAAGAGGTCCAAGATTTAAGCAGTGCCTTAGGAAAGATTGCTTCAGTATCACCTGACCGAGGGGGTGATGATGAAGTAAAAGAACTAAATGGAAAAGGATATGAACCGAAGCCATGCAAAGTAACACCACCCAGAGACGAGGTTGATCCCATAAAGAAGAGGAAGGTTTCTCCCCCGAAACCTTCTTCCTGGAAGAAATCGAAAGCCACCATGACCAAGATAAATATTGTGCTTATTGTCGATGATTTTGAATTAATCATCGCATCTCTCAATGACGCTTCGCTGGAAATCGTGGAGAAGAAATAAGCTAAGAAGGATAAAATGTATGATAGAATTAAGGTCGAACTTCGAGGGGTACAACAAGCCCTTCATTTTGGTCGTGCATTCTATACTGCACCCCTGCCATCACGAGAACCAGAGTTGGGAGATGAGCCAGCCCAACTCCACTGACTAGCTGATACGGTCGAAGCTCACCTTCGTCATGCTAAAGAAGATAAAGAACAAGCCACCCGAGCCTTGAAGCAAGTGAAAGGAATACTCATAGAACAACACATAGTTGCAGAGATGGAGAAGGTTGATGTCCAGGCAAAGTTTGAAGAAGAGAGAGTACAGATGCGACAAGAAAAAGAACAGTTTCTTGCAGAGCAACTCGAAGTGAAAGACGTAGTCAACAAAACACTTCTCTCTGTGATGGGCTTCGATCCAAAAGAAGAATATCACTTTATGCATCAAGTAGATCAGCTTGTAGAAGCTATCCAGAAGCTACAACAATGAATAGCAGACTTAGAGCTCCGCACAGTGCCCAACACCCTGTAAGATGTGAGGGATAAAAGAGAAGCAAATGCTCGAAGCACGATTGAGAGAATAAAATCCCTTGCTATGGAATGTAAGAAACTCACTGATCGCAGTGCCCAGACCTACGAGAAACTCACTAACAATCCAAAACTGAAGGCACTAGAGTCACAACTCCAAGAGGTGAAGTATCAAGCCGAAATGATATTGGCGTAGTTGAAGCCCATGTCAGTTGGGGAAAGAATGAAGAGATCCTAGGAGTAGCGCATTGCCCAGTAGCAAGTCCACACTATTCAGAGCTGAGTATGGAAGTAACTCAGAGACTCCAACCTGTACAAGATAAAGCTTACCAAATGTTCACATGGATCAAAGGAAAAGGAGCGGAACTGGAGCAAGTTGTCATTGCAACTGAACAGTGCCTAGAGGGACCTATCAACGAAGCAGTCATACAAGAATTCATTGCACAAGAAGTTGTGGCACAGCAACAAGTCGAAGTAGCTTGAGCCAAGCTTAAGTCTTTGGAGGAAGAACTAGTCCGATCAGAGTGACTCAGGATGAGTCGCAAGTGAGTGTTGGGGGCTTGTTGGCTCTTGACCAAGTTTTGAGGATCCTTGGTCATTTTTGACCATTTTGGGACTTCGACAGGCTATCAAAGGTGGAGCACAAGATGAAGCAGAGATCACGGGATATCAGCCCCTTTTTGGGCCCTTTTTGGGATTTGGGATTATGTAATGGGTATGGGGATGTCGACCCATGGTTTTACCCATGTTTAGGCCTATTTTGTAATATATAAATAGAAGACTAGGCAATGTAAGAGGGAGGAGTTAGCAGTTGCAAGTTGTGCTAAGTGCTAAGTGAAAGTGTGGATTATAAAATTCTTTATGCATATTATGTGAGACTTGCAGAGCTGAGTGCAAGTGATTGTAGAAGGCATTGTGTTGTAACCTAGCTTGGGGAAGGAGGATCTGGCGAGGTGCATGCAGATCTCCTGTCCTATGTGGAGTAGGGTTTTTGTGGCTCCGTGCATGTAGACGATTGACTAAAGATAATAAAGAAGAGAAGAGTTGGTGGATGTAGGCCCGGGGTGGGGGTGAACCACGTATATGTTGTGTTGCCTTGCTTTGTGCGATGTATTGATGTGTCTATGTAATTATTTCTTAGTGCTTTAACATAGATGAATGATAGATAGATATGCTAATGCGATGTTCTTAATAGTGTGGATGAATACTAGATCTGGCCTATGTGGATGTACTTAGTTCTTGAATGTAAAAGATCTGAATGAATATTGTGTTGTGCCATGATTAGGGTTCAACTGTGATGTAACTAAGAGTTGAATATTGATGAATGTTAACTGTTGAGTTCTCTGTTAAGTATTATAATCACATATATGTGTCCCAGCTAAGGTTGCAGACAATTGATTCCTGCAACCACCCTTGCCTCTACCTCGGGTGAGACTTCATCTGCTTCGCAGGTGTTGCAGAAAGAGTAACACCACCCAAAGATGAGGTTGATCCCCTGAAGAAGAGGAAGGTTTCTCCCCCAAAACCTTCTTCCCAGAAGAAATCAAAATCCACCGTAACCAAGATGAAGACTGTGCTTATTGCCAATGATTTTGACTTCATCATCGTAGCTCTCAACGACGCTTCACTGGAAATTGTGGAGAAGCAAGAAGCTAAGTAGGAGGAAATATATGATAGAATTGAAGTCTAACTCTGAGGGGTACAACAAGCCCTTCAGTCTGCCCACGCAGTCTCCACTATGCCCCTGCCATCAAGAGAACTAGAGTTGGGAGATGAGCCAACCCAACTTCACTGACTACAGTCTCCACTATGCCCCTGCCATCAAGAGAACTAGAGTTGGGAGATGAGCCAGCCCAACTTCACTGACTATCTGATACAGTTGAAGCTCACCTTCATCACACTCAAGAAGATAAATAACAAGACACCCAGGCCTTGAGGTAAGTGCAAGGTGTACTCGTAGAACAAAACAGAGTTGCAGAGCAAGATAAGGTTGATCTCCAGGCAAAGTTCAAATAAGAGAGAGTACATATGCAACAAGAAAAAGAGCAGTTGCTTGCATAGCAAATCGAAGTGAAAGAAGCAGTCAACCGAGCAATTCGCTCTGTGATGGGCTTCGAACCACAAGAAAAAGACCGAGTTATGCATCAATTAGAGCAGCTCACAGAATCTATCTAGCAGCTACAACAACAAATAACAGACTTAGACCTCCACACAGTGCCCAACACCCCGCAAGATGTGAAGGATCAAAGAGAAGCAACTGCTCGAAGCAAGTGAAAGAAGCAGTCAACCGAGCAATTCGCTCTGTGACGGGCTTCGAACCACAAGAAAAATACCGAGTTATGCATCAAGTAGAGCAGCTCACAGAAGCTATCTAGCAGCTACAACAAAAAATAACAGACTTAGACTTCCGCACAGTGCCCAACACCCCGCAAGATGTGAAGGATCAAAGAGAAGCAACTACCCGAAGCGCAGTTGAGAGAATAAAATCCCTTGCTATGGAATGTAAGAAACTCACTGATCACAGTGCCCATACCTACGAGAAACTCACTAAGTATCTATAACTAAAGACACTAGAGTCACGGCTCCAAGAGGCGAAGTATAAAGACGAAATGATACATGCGCAGTTGAAGCCCTTATCAATTGTGGAAAGAATGAAGCGATCCAAAGAGAAGTGAACTGCCCAGTAGCAGGTCCACACTATTCAGAGCAGATTTATGGAAGTAACTTAGAGACTCCAACCTGTAAAGGATAAGGCTTACCAACTGTTCACAAAGATCGAAGGCCATGGAGCGGAACTGGAGAAAGTTGTCACTACAGTTGAACAACACCTAGAGGGACCTGTCAATGAAGCAGTCATACAAGAATTAGTTGAATAAGAGGCCATGGCACAACAACAAGTCAAAGCAGCTCAATCCAAGATCGAGGCTTTGGAGGAAGAACTAGTCCGATCAGAGTGACTCAGGATGAGTCACAAGTGAGTGCTGGGGGCATGTTGGCCCTTGACCAAGTTTTGAGGATCCTTGGTCATTTTTGACCATTTTGGGACTTCGACAGGATGTCGAAGGCGGAGCACAATATGAAGTGGAGATCGTGGGATCTCGGCCCCTTTTTGGGCCCTTTTTGGGACTGGGGATTATATAACGGGTATGTGGATATTGGCCCATGGGTTTAACCATGTTTAGGCCTATTTTGTAATATATAAATAGAAGACTAGGCAATGTAAGAGGGAGGATATAGCAGTTTCAGGTTGTGCTAAGTGCTAAATACAAGTGTGGATTGTAAAATGCTTTGTGCATACTGTGTGAGACTTGTAGATCTGAGTGTAAGTGACTGTAGAAGGCTTTGTGTTGTAACCTAGCTCGGGGAAGGAGGATTTGGAGAGGTGCACACAGATCTCTTGTCCTATGCAAAGTAGGGTTTATGTGGCTTCGTTCATGCAGATGATTGACTGAAGATAATAAAGAAGAGAAGAGTTGGTGGACGTAGCCCTAGGGTGGGGGTGAACCATGTATATGTTGTGTTTCTTTTCTTTGTGCGGTGTATTGATGTGTCTATGTGTTTATTTCTTAATGCTTTAACATAGATGAACTATAGATAGATATGCGAATGCTATGTGAATAATAGTGTGGATGAATACTAGATCTGGCCTATGTGGATGTGCTTAGTGCTTGAATGTAATAGATCTGAATGAATACTGTGTTGTGTCGTGATTAGGGTTCAACTGTGATGTAACTAAGAGATGAATATTGATGAATGTTAACTTCTGAGTGCTCTGTTAAGTATTATAATCAAATATCTGTGTCCCAACTAAGGGTGCAAACACTGGAGTTCTGTAACCACCCCTGCCTCTTCCTCGGGTGAGACTTCATCTTTTTCGCAGGTGTTGCCGAAAGGGCCAGTAGTTAGGGTTTTGTTGGCGCGTTGTTGTAGCATTGAACCCTGGGTCTGCCCCTGCGCCAACATGGAACAACAAGTAAGTCAGAGAATAACGCTTGAGGAATCTTAGATTTAGATAGAGATCACTGAACCTTCCTTAACCTACAAATCTAACATTGATGAGGGATACAGACTTATTCCAATCTTAAGCTTCCATTCTAATATTAGTTAGGATGAATTAAGTTTTGTTATGACCTTCAGATCGATCATTGATAGTATCTCGGATGTAATACCTTCATAATTGAAATCTAAAATTTGTTACACAGAAAGTAATTTCATCGATAACCAACATGCGTTATAGTTAATGCAAGGGTTTTAACCACTCATGTGTGTTAGTTAAATGAAGCTGGTTAGAGATCCATATCTTCAACTGATGGTTGATCGCACCTTACAAATAAAAAATTTAATTCTTCCAAAATTTGGATTTAATAAGTTAACCTTGATCTCATGTTGCATTTGTCTTTATTTTGTGAGAATATGAATATTGATAAAGCTCAAATGTTGGACTATGAGGTAATCTTTATGTGAATAAAGAATGACTAAAGACTACTAAAATGCAAAGGAAAAATTATGGGCCATTAAAGAAGGTTAAGGTCGCAAATAGATATATTTCACAGAGATATTATGGAGGAAAATTAACATGAACATAATACTATAAATTAAGATTACACGTGTTCAAGATTTTATGGTGGCTACATGGACATTATTGTAAATTCTAGATTCTTGTCTAAATTCAACTGGAAGAACTTTCGCAATCTATACTCTACATAAATTTTGCATAAAAAAATGTCATAACTTGGGGTTAACTTGGTTGGGCGGTACAATACATATAATGAAAGCTTCCACTTATTTCAAAGTTGATATGCAATTGTTTCTACCATGACTGATTGAATCTAATCTCTGATAATTTCTCAATGAGTATGTTTGAGATTCATATTACTCTTATACTGTGCAAAATTAGTTGCAGATAAAAATTCTTAAATGAGCACTAAATTAGTCTATTGAACAGATTCAAACTAGTCGATCCATACAATCATTAAAGAGATACACTCACAGTTGGTTAGTTTTTTCCAAAAAAAAATACTTAATGCTTATGCCTCACAAAATGTTGTTAAACAAATCAAGAGAAAATTAGGTATAGCCTTCTTATTTGGAGCTTAGGTGTTCAGAAGTTTGAATAGTCTTACTCTAGAAGGCCTCTTTATTTTTAACATACTACTTTCACTTTAATAATTTTACAGGATGCATTCCAGATTCTGAATTGATGAATTAAGATTTCTTTCTTTCCTCGCTGGCCAAAGTCATTATCTATTTCAATATTTCCCTCATATTTACGATAAGAGGAAATCAAAAGCAATCAAAGAAGGAATTCAAGGCCTAGGTGAGGTAGGCATGGTAAGGAAAATGATACAAGTCATCTTGCTTAAACGGTAGCGAGGTATTCACTTCGAATGGTAGCAAGCGGATGCCATGATACTAATAGATGGATTGTCATTACAACTCTAAAACAATATACAAATTCCATAGTTCACCAACCTGATATCCTGTGCAGTGCCACTGATTTGAAGTGAATACCAAGAATGTGTGTGCCTCTATAGTCTTGATCGAGGATTCAACTTCAAATTTGAGTAACGAGTTTAGATTTGAAAGCATGTAACATGTTGAATGCCAAACCTTTTGGTTATTTATAAACCCTAGTTTTTCATAAAACTTGGAAGGAAATACATGTTAGAAATTAAAAATGGAGGGGAAAACTGAAAATCTATGGGAGAAATCATTCCTTAATAAAACAATGGGTGAAATACATGCCATAAATCCTTGATATGTGGGCGACTCACATAACAAAAAAACTAGATTTTAAAAATTCGAGGCAAATTGGAAATTTATCCATGAAATCCCGAGGGAAAATCCTCTTTTCATGAGTTTTATTCCTATCTTATAGGGGGCTAATGATGTACCATTTGTATTTTTTATTTTAATATTTGGGCTAAATTTTTTAATTTTCTTAAAGTTTGTTTTAATAAAAATTCGCCCATTCAAAAATCTAAACCCTAAAATTTCACCCATTTGCGAAATTTTGCCCCTAAAATTATCTTTGCTATTATCTGTAGGGAAATCTACTCTACCATCTTGGAAAGCTATGCATTCCTACAAGTGAACAAGTTCATGTAATATGAGGAGCTCACACTTCTATTGTGTCTGGGCATTTTGTGGTAGGAAAAACTATGGCTCATCTACAGAGATTTTGTTATTGTCCTCAGATGAAAGAAACTGTAACTAAATATGTAAAGGGGTGTGTGATGTGTTCTACTTGTAA